>JAJONR010003544.1:0-43046 GCA_029582245.1 Solanum etuberosum | reverse complement strand
TAAAAAAAAAAAAGACTTGCCCCCCCCCCCCGCATCCCATCCCACCTCCTTTTTTTAGTTTTTTAATAAATAGACCCAAGATTGTAAAGCTGACAAGTCAAGAAAGGAGAAGAAGCAAAAAAAAAGACTTAACGCTATGCCTCCAAGGAAAGAACCCTGCAGGAATTTTATGCGGGGCAGGTAAAAATAACTAAAAAATTGGTTTTAATTTCAATTCATATACTTTATTATGCATATATTCATAGGATTCTTGATTAACCCTTGAAACTCTCATGTCAAGATTCAATTTTTATTTCGTATTATTGTTTTGCTAATCATAAAGGTGTAGAGTTGAGTAAAAATAGTTTCTTTGAGCATTGTATGGTAGGGGGTTGGGGGTGGGGTGGGGGGGTGGGGGGGTGAAGTTATTTAGGATTGATGGGAAGTTGGTTGATTGATTGTTGTACTCAATCTTTATTGTAATGGTTGAAAGATCCTAGCTAAGTAAAGTCATGAGCTTTAGCGTCAAAGGATGTGGTCGATGGTTAATGAAGTGGGTTGAAAATCATGATGTCTCTAGTTTAAATCCCAATGAAGATAGAAAGACTGGGTGATTTCTTAATATTGTCCAAGTCTGGTGGATAGAGAGAGTTATCTGGTATGGCGGGGGTGGGGGATGAATATAGAGGATTCATATTGCATTAGTGGTTTAGGATTGATGGGAAGTTGGTTGATTGATTGTTGTATTCAATCTTTATGGTAATGGTTGAAAGATCTTAGCTAAAGTAAAGTCATGAGCTTTAGGGTCAAAGGGTGTGTCCGGTGGATAATGAAGAGGGTTGAGAATCATGATGTCTCAGGTTCAAATCCTAACGAAGGAAAAAATATTACTCCCTCCATTTCAATTTGTTTTTCTTACTTTTCTTTTTATTCCGTTTCAAAAAGAATGTCTCTTTCCTTTTTCTGGGAATCATCAAGGATGAATGTTAAGCATGCCTCTTATTTACATTAGTGTGGGATAACAGGGACCTACCAAGAGGTTGAATGGAGGGGGGACAGATCCCTGATTGAACCTTTTTTATTTTTTCACATATCGGGATGTATAAAGCTAGGTTGGAAGTGAACTCGAAGGAGGTAGGGGGTCGTGTTTCCTTTTCAAATTACATAATATTGACCTAAGATCGAATAATAATTGGTATGATAATCCATCTTAGAACTTAGAAAGGTGGTGTTTGCTGTGATGTCTTAGAAAGTAAAAATGATGTCTTTAACTTGAAACATAGAAAGTGTTATTTTAATTAGTAGTTATTTATGGGAGTTCAATAATCCTTGTTATGATTAGGTTCCTTTGTTTAAGTATGAAAAACAGGATCTGATTGTTGTCTTATTCATTCAGCTGTCAATATGGTGAACGTTGTAAATTTCTTCATGCTGCCCAACAACAACCGAAGCCAAATCCATTTGGGTTTGGCAGTCAATCCACTAATTTTCAGAGTACGAATATGCAGCAGACAAAATCCAACCCTTTTGGTTTTGGTGTTCAGAGCAACTCCCAGCCAAGAGGGTCCAATGATTTGGGGCTCAAACAGAATCAATACAAGGTACTTTAGCTGTTTCTCTCTAATTATTGCTGGTTGCTGCAGATTATTTAGCAGTAATTATATTTAATATAAACACTGTGCTCCCCCAGTACCATTTTGAGGAGTCTTCACTCCATATTCTCAAATTTAACTGCTAATACATGATAAGTGATAATGCTTCTCTAGATATTTTAATCCTGGACACTAGAATTCATAATCATTCTTTATCTTAAGTCTCAGCACAAGTGTTCACATGTTGCTAGTGCTCAATGGTATTATTTTTAAAAGTTGAAGAAACGATGGTGAGTCATAAAGATAAAGAATTGGAAATAAGAAATTTAGAAATGTCCCATGGGTATGGCCTAGTCCCCAATGAAGTGGATTGAGAACCATGAGGTCTCATGTTCAATCCCAGCAAAGCCATCCTACTCCAACAAATTAAAACATCACGTGTAGATTTTGATGTCACCCATTTTAGTCCCAAAATACTGAACAACATCTGCCGAACTTGAAATCCCACTGAACAGTGTAATAATAGAGGATTCATTGTTCCAAAATTCTCTCAACTCATGTAGCATTTGTTACTTCGATAAAAGCCACTTTTTTTGCAAGTTGTCCTCGGTAAGACAAGCTTCTTCCTCCTTTTTTTTTTTAAAGTGGTAACACAAACTTCTTATTCACCAACCATACAAAACACGTAACTTAGTGGGCGCTTTTGATTTCCAGAGTTGTTTTCAATGTCCTTCAGAATTACCAAGAGGTCTTCCTGTTAGAACATTGTAACAAGACTTCAAAAGTGAACTTCCCAGCCATATTTCCTTTCCGTTCCAATCTGCCATTGCTGCTATTTAAGCCTTGAAAGTTATATGAACCATTGAAAATTCAGTCATGTCAGGCCTTATATTTTCTTAAATATGTGTTAATAAGAATGTAGCTGTTGTGGGGTTTACATATAGAGAAGGAACAGGATTTTGGTTGACAACATACGAGTCCTTTTCGTTTACTGAAAAAGAAGTATCAATAGCAAGACTGCTACGAAATTTCATATGCTATCTGAAGTTTCATCTTTACAAGGCCACCTTTTGATTTCAGCAAATAAAATAATGCCACTGATGCTATCTTCATACTAAAAAGTCACATGAATCTTAAGGAAAGGTTGATAAATGGAAACATATGGAGTTAAATATTTTGATACATAAGTATGTGGAGTCCAATACTTACTGTTTTGTATTTGTGGTAATTAAAGTTTTCCAATGTACATACTGTTGTCACCAACAACAGTTTACTGGTGAGTCAATATTTATGTATGGTTCTTGCAACTTTCAGTATTATTTCTTTATCAGATCAATGACATATTTATGTAATACAACTATGATTGTGGACTTTTGCATGAGTATGTGTAGGTTCGATTCTATCCCGTTTTCTAGGTGTTATGAAGAATTAAAATGAATTAATAGGTTTTGTTACACTGTAAAAGTCTAGGTGACCTAGCAGAACTCTCCCATGATTGAGTCATCCGGCGTATCTTGAATAAACTCTTATCAGGTCGACATATGCATACTAACTTCTTTTTTTCATTTTTAGCCTTTTGAAAACAAGTGGACTCGTTCTGCAACTACCAACAGTTCTTCATCGCGGCAAACCGACAATCAGCCTGTAGCACCTAATCACACGTGAGTGCTCTGTGGCACAAACCTTTCTGTTTTGCTTTTAGCATTATGATTTAAGTGGAATTAATGGTTTGGTTCTGCTACATGTGAAGCTGCACAGATGCTGAGTCATGCAGACGCCAGATTGTGGAAGATTTTAATAATGAGAAGCCATTGTGGCTGCTTACCTGCTATGGTCATCGTAAAAAGTATGTTTTAGATCTTATCTTTACTTCACTCACTTTGATAAATCAGCTTGCGTCATACTTTGAGTTTCTCTCATGAGGAAGATCCATTGAAGATTATTCCTTTTTTTTTTTGGCGAGTCATCTAGTTTCTTTAATTAGTATTAATTGGAATATGAAAATCCCCAGCCCTCTCTTTTATTTGCCAATTTAAGTACTCATCCAGCTTCTTTAATTATTATTGAGAGTTAATGAGTTGGAAAATGAAGATCTCTAACCCTTCGCTTTCATTTGCCAAATAGAGTTTTGAGACAATTCAACAGAGCCCATAGAGTTCTCTCTCTTCCCTGAATGATCTACTACTCAAAGAACGAATTATGAATTAACTCAAATACTAGTATAATCTTTTTATTTTGTGCTTTTTATCAGCTATTTCCCCCCATATTTGTTCTTCCCTAGTCTCTCGCCCAGCCTTCGCCTTCTTCAGTGGCCAAGTTGAAGAGTTCAACATCGGCCTACCACTTTTTTTTTCAAGGTTGAGCTTGTTCAATTGAAGCTAATTGACGACTTTATAACTGCCTGTCTTGTGAGATGAAACTTCTCAAATCTTAGTCTGAGGAACTTTGGTTGGAGAAGTGATTGCATCTTTTCTCTTTCTTTTCAAACTAAAATATCATGTGGGGTGCACTTGTTGCAAATCTTCTAGAGAGCATCCTCTTAGTTTCTACTCTTTCTCTATGCTAAAACTGAAAGTAGAAAAAAAGAAAAAGAAGCAATTTTTTATTTTATGGAACCCTGCATATATCCGGTGGGCCCATATTCAAATCCTATGTACACATGCCTGTTTCATGAAATCGGTAGATCAAAGAGATTGATCAGCTGTTGCAATTTGTTTTGTATGCAGTGGTCCATGTGATATTACTGGTGATGTTAGCTATGAAGAGCTGCGAGCAGCAGCATACGATGATGCAAAACGTGGACAGAGCTTGATGTCTATTGTAAGACACCACCCTTGCTACCTTCTTGATCTGTCTTCTTGGCTGATACTGATTGATGCAATTGAAAATTGTTTTCATTATCTAAATATATGCATAAATGCAATTTACTCTCAAAATTCAATCAAAGAATTCTATCTTATCGAAATGGAAGACTTTTAAGTGCAGCAGAGAGCTTTAGATTAGTTAGAGAGATAACTAACTTAACATGATTCAATACTTATTAGTAAACTCTCATAATTTCATTGACTAATATCATCTTATGATTTTGCTTCTAAGTTCTAACAAACCTTTTTCTGTCCTCGTGTTAATGCAGGTTGAGAGAGAGAGGAGCCTGGTTAATTCTAAAGTAGCTGAATTTGAAAATCTATTGCGAAATCCTTATGCATCTACATCAACTTCTGCTCCTAATGCTCAAAGTCCTTTTCCTGGTGCCACACCAAGTGCCTCATTGAGTGCTCAAAGTCCTTTTCCTGGTGCCGCACCAAGTGCCTCATTGAGTACTCAAAGTCCTTTTCCTGGTGCCGCTCCAAGTGCCTCATTGAGTGCTCAAAGTCCTTTTCCTGGTGCCGCACCAAATGCATTGTCGAGTGCTCAAAGCAGTTTTCCTCCTTCAGCCTCAAGTTTTAGTCAGTTGGGAACCATACTGAATACAGGGTTAGAACTGATGCATAAGAACCTGCACTAGTGCATTTATACTAGAATTTGGCTTTTTTCATAAGTTAATTTTACTGATAGCTAAACCAAAATCAATTAGTAATGAGCTAATAAAATCTATCATAGCAACATCTTCATAACATGATTTAATTTACATCCAACAAGCCAATAAACTAAGACATTTATATTTCATTATGTAGATAGCTGCAGCTTTTCCTTCAAAACACAGCTGGTCTCTTTGCTTGCAGACCGTCCATAATATGAAGATTGGAATTTTCTTCCAAATCTTCCGCAGTTCCTTTTTTATATAACATCCAGCACTGAAGTTCTTTAATCATCTTTGGTAGTACTCAGTTGATTCCGTGAATACAAGAAAGAGATCCCGCAGTTGAGAAGCTACTGAGCAATGCAAAACAATAAAAATATTATTTTTCTCACACATGTAGTTTCTACCATAAATCTACATATGCTAGAGTTTTGGCTTTTACCAGCTTCTGACTTCATTTTTTTCAAATTAACAGGACATCAACTCCACCAACTAGTGCATTTGGGCAACCCAGTCTCCCTGGGAACTCTTTTAAGACATCAAATTCGTCTGGGGCGAATGCTTTTTCATTTGGGAATACATCAGCATCAGGTAATTTGACAGGGTTTTCGAGTATTGTCAGTTCTTGACTATGCGTTTTATTTAGCTTGACTTTGTTTGCAGGTTCCTTTGGCTTCGGAACCCAAGTCTCTACCCAGTCTTATCAAAATCCTTCCACTCCCAGCAATATTTTCGCAAGCTCTGGGAGGAACTTATTTTCCACCTCTACGACCTCACCACATTTTGCTAATCCCTCTGGTGGCCAACTTCCTACTACTTCTCAGGGGCTTTTTCCTGTTACGGCGTCCCCTGTCAGTATCAACTTGACGTAAGTTGCAGCAGTAGTTACTTAACTTGCCATGATTATTATTTAGACTATGGAGAATTAATTCACCAATATTTTGGTCTTTTCATTTTTCTATTGAAGTTTGAAATCGTAACTTTTTGATGACGTCCTTTTGGTTGTTCTTGCTGATGCCCTTATTTTGCAGGAATACTGCATCAACAGAGGACTTCAGCGGGGATAACAGCATTTGGACAAAGAAGGAATGGAAAATTGGGGAGGTATGGCTCTTTGATATTTTCCTTGCTTTTGGGCATTTTGTATCACGTGACTTCAATAGACCTGAGAGGCTGTTTCCGAAGGAGCCTCAGCTCATTTTGAATCAAGAGACCTTATAGGAAAAACTAAATATAGAAGTAACATTCCTTGAAACTTCTCGATGGAATTATGGTCATGCAGTTCTGTATGGTCGAAGAGTATCATATGTGGTTTGAAATATGATACTGGAACGTCACAGTGCCCCTGAAGAGTATATTCCTTTTAGCATTCAGTTATGTGTTTAACCAAATTTGGCAGTTGATATATGGTTCATCTGCAAGTATGTCTACCTATGTATTTCATTCAGTATCTTGGGAATGTTAAAAAAAAAAGATTACTACGTGATTTTTTGAATATGCCTATATCTATGGCTTTTGCTTCATTGCTTTGATTCTCTCAATAGATACCGAGATTCATATTGGAAATAAAAAATATAGTAATTTAGCGTAAAACATTTAAAGTAACATATTAAAGTCGTCTACTATTCGTGCTTTTACATTCTTGTTGCTTTTTTTCAGATTCCAGAAGAAGCACCCCCAGACAGATATGTTGTTTTCTAGGAATGCTTCTGGCACTTGACTATTGAAGGTTTTCAGTTTAAATCAGATACAGAAGAAACTGTTTTCGTGTCGACGCAGAAGCAGAAAATTTTGGCATTTGATTAAGTTCCTACATAGTTATTCTTATGAAAAGAAGGTTTACCATATCTTCTTCCTTTATTACACTTCTGAAGAGGGGTAAAAATACAGTTTTCTTCAGCTGTTTAAAGAGTTGTAATATCATCAGGTTGTTAGCTTGTGTATGTTTTATATTTTATATGAAAAGAAAAGGAAGGAGTCAAATCCATTTGTTGACAAAAAAAAATATGATTTTTACAATGTTATTTGAGAAATTATAGTAAGTCGAAGCTAACTAAATTGCAATGTTTAATTAAATTGGTTTATCAAGTGAATGAAAACGAACATGTCTTCCCATGTAAATTTCTCATGTTAAATCACATCCTACTTAGAACAAGGTATTATAAGCAATATATACAATCAACTATTATCTATAACAACATTGTATAACATATTGTCTATAATAACATTTTGAGATAACAACCACAGAATAGATCAGATAACAAGATTTGGCTAAAGATGGATGACTTTCATTTGATTCAATTGTTTGTCCATCACTGTTTGCATAAGCAAGTAAACAATCCTCACTAGCTGCAACTCTGCTTCAAATTTTGATTTTGTAAGATTATACAACACACCATATTCTGCTCAGAAGTAGTAAAATGTGTGCAGTGCATGGTTGGGAAAAGAATAGCTCTCTGTCGCTACGTTTAAGAGCGCTATTAAGACGCACAACTCAGACAAATTCACAACAAAAAAGATGAAATGACCTTCATAGCCAGGAATGCCAGCAACACAAGAAAACCATAATTTGTGCCAGAGTTTAGATTAGATCCTATGGAAAAAGATAATAAGGCATTGCAGGACATAGAACATTTAGTTGCTTAACAGCCTCGAATATTATGAATTCCTACTTCCTTAAAAGCTTTCACTAACAACTAATTTGGCTGTTTGGGTTTATTGACCAATGCAGACCATTCTAAACCTGGAAAACACCAGTTTCCGACTGGCATGGTCTTCAATCTAGTTGATCAACGGCGAAACAGCAGAGCTGACATGTACTTGTTTCTCAGTAGACGAGCAAAAACATCAAAAAGTTTCGTAAATAGGCAATTTGTTTTTGATACACAATGAGAAGATTGAGATAGTAATTCTCTTTCAGCTCTAACTAGCATTAGGGGGAGCTTCAGTCTTGTTGACCCTCTCAGTGGTAATTCGTGGTGGAGGCACATAAATTCTTGCTCTTTTCAAAATTTCAGCTACAACCCAGTGCTTACGCTTGCTCAGTGGTCTTGAATGATCTAACTTAACCTGAAATTGGAATTTCATCCAGAACTCAACATCTTGTTCCCCAATTATAATCTTAAATAATCACTAATAAGCTTCAGCAACATTCACGAGTGTACAAACATTGAGTGATATTGATCTTAAATGAGAGGCAGGAAGTTATAAGAATGACTGTCAGATACAATGCAACAATGGTACATGAAGGACGTAACTGAAAGTTCCACTGCAATGACATTAAAGGATTAAAGTAAACCATCTTAACAAATCAGTTCAGTTGCACCTACCGCAGCTATAGTAGTAACTTATATTATAATTTGACAGGGAAAAAGCAAAAGAACCTTTAATCACATGAAGCAAATATATACATCATCTATACTCAGAATTTACCAAATCTTTTTTATATTTGAATCTGCAATCTTTCCCTAAACTAAAATTACACGCATGGCTTCCATGCCACCACTCCCCTTCTTCCTCAAACTCGAGATAAGAAGTGTATTTCACATGTGTTAATATCAGAGGGAAAGTCTACCCTTTTCTCTTGTCTTGTATAACTCAAGGTGTAATGTAATATAATCAGAAATTCCATTAGAAGAACACATCAATCAACCACAATACAATTCCAAATTAATTGTGGTACATCATAGAAATCCTCTTATAACCAGTGCCACTCAAATTAAGTCTTCAAAGGTTTATCATAATTAGACTATACACCAACCATGAAACCCCCTTCTATATACAAAGTTGCAACAAGAAAATAACATTATTAATAACATCATTTCTTTTTTTATAATTGTGGTGTATGGGTTTGAGCACACCTCATCTAATTCCACATAGTACCTTCTACCACCCATCAACACAAGTACCGGGTAACTCTGTCCAGCAAGGCTTGGACACACCGGAAGAAATCACTTGGTGTTTTTGCCTTCGCTTGGATTTGATCCTGAGACCTCATGGTATCCAACCCTCTTATTGAACACTAACACACCCTTGGGTGCGGGAAATAACACCGTTGACAAAATTTTGAACTACAAAAAGAGGATGACTCACCCACTTAATGTACCAAAAAACAGATTACAAGCATAGAAGATAAGAACACATCGCCAACTATGAAATTGGACAAAAAAGAAGCTCCACAATGAGTTTAGAAATGCTATTTTAGGTGCTTCTTTGTTCTTCATTAAAACAAACAATTACTTTGGAGTCTCATTGCAAGTTTACAAGCTCAAAACCTAATACACTTGAATAACCAAAAAAAAAATAGCATAATCAGCAAACTCACTAGAAAAGACTAATCTTTCACCAACTCATGGTACCTACAACCAGATTACAAGAAAAGGAGAGGCTAACCAAGAATTAGGAAAATGAAATGTATCTCTGCAATGTGTATAGGTACGAGTAATTTTAGCTCTTTCATTAATTTACACTGGAACAAACATGTATTTTGACGTCAATTTTCCACCTAATTCCACTACACACAAACAGATCACAACTACACACAAATGAATCTCTACAATTAGTCTAGGTAATGGGTAAATTTAGGTGCTTTTTTATTTAATCAATGACACAAACAATTATTTTGAAGCCAATTGCAAGCTAACGAGCTTATAATTAAAAATGCTCAGATAATCAAAGATCAAAACAATATCATCAGCAAACTTGAAAAAAAAAAACGATTTTTCACTACAGATAATAGAGAGAGAGAGAGAGTATATACGCGGTCACCGATGTTGCATTCATCCTTCTCATCATGAGCCATGAATTTGGAGGTCCGTTTGACATATCGATTGTAAACCTTGTTGTGGAAGAGTCTATCTACTGCCACCACTACTGATTTCTGCATCTTGTTAGACACTACTGTTCCTACTACCGGCTTCATCTTCCTCCGTCGTCTTCTCCGGCCTAAACCCTAGAAATCACAGTGCTGAAACCACCGGCTGCGGCCAAAACCCTATCACTCTCAACGACGTCGTTAGCTTTTGAACTTCCGCTTACACTTTAATCTAAATGATGAGTGTGCACCATTTTTCCTTTAATTAGTAATACGTGGCTTTTGCACCCACCTAACTTATTTTTATACATTTTGACCCCTTAAATTTTATGACGTAATAGAATAGAGTATATACAAATTTTATTTTACCTGGTGAAGATAAAAAGTTCATTTTCGAAAGACCGGCGACTTAAGTAATAGTTTGAAAAAGAATAGAAAAGTAAATATGATATAGTAAATAATTATAAGAAAAAGCACAACATAGTATTCAAAATATAAGGAATAGTAATAATAGCCAATTAATGTGATAATTGGAGCACATGATATTACGTGAGTTAACAAAAATAATGCTACTATCTATGAACGAGGAAACATGTATGGTGTATCAAATTAGAACCAAGCTTATCTCGTGGGAAATTGAAATAACGTTCAACCACTTATTGACCTTCTACTCTATTCTCTTAGCTCATGTCCTCATTAAGTTAAACATGTATCATTTCATGTGTGAGGACCTCCGTAATGAGTTGGGAAACCTTTAAGTATACTTACATCATTTTTTAATGCTCATTTCCGCATTTACAAGCCCTTTTTTTGTGGATCGCCCAAATTCCCCGATTTTTCGTGTGTATTAGCCCATGGATCTGACGCCCAAAGCACCCGAATTTTTTTTCTCAAAAATTTTTATGAGGACCTCCTTAATGAGTTGGGGAACCTTCACGTATACTCACACCATTTTTAAACGTCCATTTCCAAGCCCTTTTTTAAGAATAACCCAATTACGCCGATTTTTCGGGTGTATTCATTAGCCCATGGATCTGGCGCCCGGTGCACCCATAATTTTTTTCTCAAAAAACTTTATAAGGACCTCCGTAATGAGTTAGGGAACCTTCATGTATACTCACACAATTTTTTTAACGCCAATTTCCGCATTTACAAGCCTTTTTTTAAGAATCACCCAAATTCCTTGATTTTTCGTGTGTATTAGCTCATGGATCTAGCGCCCAGAGCACCCGAATTTTTTTTCTCAAGAAATTTTATGAGGACCTCCGTAATAAGTTGGGGAACCTTTATGTATACTCACACCATTTTTTTAACGCCAATTTCCGCATTTACAAGCCCTTTTTTAAGAATCCCCCAAATTTCCTGATTTTTCGTGTGTATAATGCCCATGGATCTGGCGATTGGAGCACCCAAATTTTTTTCTCAAAAATTTTATGTGTACCTCCGTAATGAGTTGGGGAACGTTTACGTACACTCACACCATTTTTAACACTCATTTCCAAATTTACAAGCCCTTTTTTAAGAGTCGCCCAAATTTCCCAATTTTTCGTGTGTTAATGCCCATGGATCTGGCGCCCGGAGAATTCGAAAGTTTTTTCTCAAAAAACTTTCTGAGGACCTCCTTTATGAGTTGGGGAACCTTCACGTATACTCACACCATTTTTTAACCCCCATTTCCGTATTTACAAGCCACTTTTTAAGAATCGCTCAAATTCCCTGATTTTTCGTGTGTTAGCCCATGGATCTGGCGCCTGGAGCACCCGAAATTATTTTCTCAAAAATTTTTATGAGGACCTCCGTAATGAGTTGGGGAACCTTCACGTATACTAACACCATTTTTTTAACGCCCATTTTCGCATGTACAAGCCCTTTTTTAAGAATCGCCCAAATTTCTTGATTTTTCGTGTGTTTTAGCCCATGGATCTGGCACCCGGAGCACCTGAATTTTTTTTTCTCAAAAAACATTATGAGGATCTCCGTAATGAGTTGGGGAACCTTTACGTATACTTACACCATTTTTTAATGCCCATCTCCACATTTACAACCCTTTTTTTAAGAATCGCCCAAATTCTCCAATTTTTCGTGTGTATTAGCCCATGGATCTGGCGTACGGAGCACTCAATTTTTTTCTCTCAAAAAACTTTATGAGGACCTCCGTAATGATTTGGTGACCTTTACATACACTCACACCATTTTTAATGCCCATTTCTGCATTTACAAGCCTTTTTTTAAGAATCGCCCAAATTTTCCGATTTTTCGTTCTTATTAGCCCATGAATCTGGTGCACGGAGCACCCAAAATTTTTTTCTCAAAAACTTTATGAGGACCTCTTTAATGAGTTTAGGAACCTTCACGTATACTCACACCATTTTTTTAACGCCCATTTCCGCATTTACAAGCCCTTTTTTAAGAATCGCACAAATTCTCTGATTTTTGGTGTATTAGCCCATTGATCTGGCGCCCGGAGCACCCGATTTTTTTTTCCAAAAAACTTTATAAGGATATCCGTAATGAGTTGGGGAACCTTCACGTATACTCACACAATTTTTAACGCCCATTTCCGCATTTACAAGCCCTTTTTTAAGAATCACCCAAATTTTCTATTTTTTTTGTGTGTATTAGCCCATGGATCTGGCGCCCGGAGCAACCAAAATTTTTTTCTCAAAACACTTTATGAGGACCTTCGTAATGGGTTGGGGAACCTTTACATATACTCATACCAGTGTTTAACGCCCATTTCCGCATTTACAAGTCCTTTTTTAAGAATCGCCCAAATTCCACGATTTTTCGTGTGTATGCCCATCGAACAAGCGCCCGGAGCATCTGAATTTTTTTCTCAAAAAACTTTATGAGGACCTCTGTAATGAGTTGGGAAGACTTTACGTACACTCACACCATTTTTTTAACGCCTATTTCCGCATTACAAGCCTTTTTTTAAGAATCGCTGAATTTTCCAATTTTTCATGTGTATTAGCCCATGGATATGGCGTCCAGAGCACCCGAAACTTTATTCTCAAAAAACTTTATGAGGACCTCCTTAATAAGTTGGGGAACCTTTATGTATACTCACACCTTTTTTTAACGTCCATTTCCGCATTTACAAGCCTTCTTTTAAGAATCGCCCAAATTCGCACATTTTTTCGCATGCATTATCCCATGGATCTTGCGCTCGGAGCAATTGAAATTTTTTTCTCAAAAAAATTTATGAGGACCTCCGTAATGAGTTGGGGAACTTTCACGTATACTCACACAATTTTTTTAACGCCATTTTTGCATTTACAAGTCCTTTTTTAAGAATCGCCTGAAATCCCAGATTTTTCGTGTATTTTAGCCCTTGGATCAGGCGCTTGGAGCACCCAATTTTTTTTTCTCAAAACACTTTCTTAGGACCTCCTTAATGAGTCTGGGAACCTTCACGTATACTCACACCATTTTTTTAACGCCTATTTTCGCATTTACAAGCCTTTTTTTAAGAATCGCTCAAATTCCCACATTTTTTTGTGTGTATTAGCCCATGGATCTTGCGCTCGGAGCACCTGGAATTTTTTTCTCAAAAAACATTATGAAGACCTCCATAATGAGTTGGAGAACCTTCACGTATACTCACACCACTTTTTTAACGCCAATTTTTACATTTACAAGACCTTTTTAAAGAATCGCCCGCAATCTCTAATTTTTCGTATTTATTAGCCCTTGGATCAGGAGCGCGGAGCACCCAGAAATTTTTCTCAAAAAACTTTATTAGGACCTCCGTAATGAGTTGGGGAACCCTTACCAAGCTCACACCATTTTTTTAACACTCATTTCCGCATTTACAAGCCCTTTTTTAAGAATCGCCCAAATTCCCTGATTTTTCGTGTGTATTAGCCCATGTATCTAGCGCCTGGTGCACCCAAATTTTTTTCTCAAAAAACTTTATGAGGACCTCCCTAATGAGTTGGGAACCTTTACGTACACTCTTACCATTTTTTTCACACTCATTTCCGCATTTATTCCTTTTTTTAAGAATCGCCTAAATTCTCCATTTTTCGTGTGTATTAGCCCATGGATCTGGCGCCAGGAGCACCTGAAATTTTTTTCTCAAAAAAAACTTTATGAGGACCTCCGTAGTGAGTTGGGGAACCTTTACGTATACTCACACAATTTTTTAACGCCCATTTCTGCATTTACAATCCCTTTTAAAGAAAATTCCCTGATTTTTCGTGTGTATGAGCTCATGGATCTGGCGCCCGGAGTAGCCGAGTTTTTTTTCTCAAATATTTTTATTAGGACCTTCGTAATGAGTTAGGGAACCTTCACGTATACTCACACCATTTTAACGTCTATTTCTGCATTTACGAGCCCTTTTTAAAGAATCGCCCAAATTCTCCAATTTTCCGTGTGTATTAGCCCATGGATCTGGCGCCTGGAGCACCCGAATTTTTTTTCTCAAAAAAAGCTTTTATGAGGACCTCCGTAGTGAGTTGGGGAACCTTTACGTATACTCACACCATTTTTAACGCCCATTTTTGCATTTACAATCCCTTTTTAAGAATCGTCCAAATTCCCCGATTTTTCGTGTGTATTAGCCCATGGACCTGGCGCCCGGAGCACCCAATTTTTTTTCTCAAAAATCTTTATGAGGACCTCCGTAATGAGTTGGGGAACCTTTACATACACTCATACCATTTTTTAACACCCATTTCCACATTTACAAGCCTTTTTTTAAGAATCGCCTAAATTTCCCCATTTTCGTGTGTATTAGCCCATTGATCTGGCGCCCGGAGTACCCAAATTTTTTTTCTCCAAAAACTTTATGAGGACCTCCGTAATGAGTTGGAGAACCTTTACGTATACTCACACGATTTTTTTAACGCCCATTTCTACATTTACAAGCTCTTTTTAAGAATCACCCAATTTCCCCAAATTTTCGTGTGTATTAGCCCATGGATCTGGCGCCGGAGCACCTTAATTTTTTTCTCAAAAAACTTTATGAGGATCTCTGTAATGATTTAGGGAACCGTTACATACACTCACACCATTTTTTTAATGCCTATTTCCGCATTTACAATCCCTTTTTAATGAATCGTCCAAATTCCCCGACTTTTCAGGTTTTTTAGCCCATGGATCTGGCACCCGGAGCACCCGAATTTTTTTTCTCAAAAAACATTATGAGGACCTCCTTAATGAGTTGGGGAACCTTTACGTATACTCACACCATTTTTTTAACGCTCATTTCCGCATTTACAAGCCTTCTTTTAAGAACGCCCAAACTCGCACGTTTTTTCGCGTGTATTAGCCCATGGATCTTGCGCTCGGAGCAACTGAAATTTTTTCTCAAAACACTTTATGAGGACCTCCGTAATGAGTTGGGAACTTTCACGTATACTCACACAATTTGTTTAACGCAATTTTTTCATTTACAAGTTCTTTTTTAAAAATCGCCCGAAATCCCTGATTTTTCGTGTGTATTAGCCCTTGGATTAGGCGCCTGGAGCACACAATTTTTTTTTCTCAAAACAGTTTATTAGAACCTCTTTAATGAGTCCTGGAACCTTCACGTATACTCACACCATTTTTTTAATGCCCATTTCCGCATTTACAAGCCTTTTTTTAAGAATCGCCCAAATTTCACATTTTTTCGTGTGTATTAGCCCATGCATCTTGCGCTCGGAGTACCTGGAATTTTTTTCTCAAAAAACATTATGAAGACCTCCGTAATGAGTTGGGGAACCTTCACGTATACTCACACCATTTTTTTAACCCCATTTTTGCATTTACAAGCCTTTTTTTAAGAATCGCTCGCAATCCCCAATTTTTCGTGTGTATTAGCCCTGGGATCAGGAGCGCGGAGCACCTATAAATTTTTTCTTAAAAAACTTTATTAGGACCTCCGTAATGAGTTGGGGAACCCTTACGTAAACTCACACCATTTTTTTAACACTCATTTCCGCATTTACAAGCCTTTTTTTAAGAATCGCCCAAGTTCCCTGATTTTTCGTGTGTATTAGCCCATGGATCTAGCGCCTGGTGCTCCAAATTTTTTTTCTCAAAAAACTTTATGAGGACCTCCCTAATGAGTTGGGAACCTTTACGTACACTCTCACCATTTTTTTCACGCCCATTTCCGCATTTCTAATCTTTTTTTTAAGAATCGCCTAAATTCTTCATTTTTCGTGTGTATTAGCACATGGATCTAGCGCCTGGAGCACCCGAAATTTTTTTCTCAAAAAACTTTATGAGGACCTCCTTAATGAGTTGGGGAACCTTCACGTATACTCACACAATTTTTTTAACGACCATTTCTGCATTTACAATCCCTTTTAAAGAAAATTCCCTGATTTTTTGTGTGTATGAGCTCATGGATCTGGCGCCCGGAGCAATCGATTTTTTTTCTCAAAAAACTTTACTAGGACCTTCGTAATGAGTTGGGCAACCTTCACGTATACTCACACCATTTTTAACGTCTATTTCTGCATTTACAAACCCTTTTTAAAGAATCGCCCAAATTCTCTAATTTTCCGTGTGTATTATCCCATGGATCTGGCGCCTGGAGCACCTGAAATTTTTTTCTCAAATTTTTTTTATGAGGACCTCCGTAGTGAGTTGGGGAACCTTTACGTATACTCACACCATTTTTAACGCCCATTTTGGCATTTACAATCCCTTTTTAAGAATCGTCCAAATTCTTCGATTTTTCGTGTGTATTAGCCCATGGACCTGGCGTCCGGAGCACCCAAATTTTTTTCTCAAAAATCTTTATGAGGACCTCCGTAATGAGTTGGGGAACCTTTACGTACACTCATACCATTTTTTAACGCCCATTTCCGCATTTACAAGTCATTTTTTAAGAATCGCCTAAATTTCCTCATTTTTCGTGTGTATTAGCTCATTGATCTGGCGCCCGGAGTACCCAATTTTTTTTTCTCAAAAAACTTTATGAGGACCTCTTTAATGAGTTGGGGAACCTTCACGTATACTCACACCATTTTTTTAACACCTATTTCTGCATTTACAACCCCTTTTTTTATGAATCGCCCAAATTTCCCGATTTTTCGTGTTTATTAGTCTAACACCCCAGATCTGAATCAGGGCAATATGGCAAGTTTCATGGAGTTGCAGGTTCCAGCCACGGAGGCCAACCACGGCCCGTGGATGGGACCACGGAACCTTGAAACCACGGCCTGACCAGCGGACCGTTGGTCAGACCACAGTCCGTGGTTGGGGGACCGTGGTTCAAGGGCCCAGAAATTGAGTTTCTGACCACGAACGACGGACGTGAAGGACGGCCCGTCGTCCTGACCACGGTCCATCGTCAGTGGTCTGTCGATGGGCAGCTGGCAGTTATTTTAGGGACAGTTGGGTCTTTTCCTAATTAATTAACTTCTATAATACGTCGTTTTACCCTTCACTAAGTCCTCTATATAATTGATTTCAACCCCCAAATCAGCCCATTCACTCATTCTCTCCAATCTCACCAAAAAGAAGAACTCTCAAATATTTCTTTCTCTAGAACTTGTAGAAGAAGAAGGTTTCAACCTAGGGTTTCAAGTTAACTCTCAATTCCTCCATTGAAGATTAGCAATTTGCTTCAAGGTATGATAGTTTTCATCCATGGATTCCTTCTATTTATGGAGTTCTCAAATTCCTCTATTTTCAAAGTTAGAATTCCCCAATTGAGTTAGAGTTTTCTTCTATTGTCTTGGGTTCTTTTGATTATTGATTTAAATGATTGAATTATGATCTCTTATGCATGAATTGATGAAATACTATGGTTTTATGATATTTTCCCCTATGAACCCATGTAATTCCCATGTTTTCTAAATTATGATCATATGATGTGGGATTTTGATTATGAAGGATGAGTTTTATGAAATTAAGCATGTATTGATAGATTTACATGATTTTATGATGAAATCCATATCTAACCCATGTTTTCTAAATGTTGATGATTAAAAGTGGTTTTGAACCTTGGAAGGTAAATTATGGAATTATGCATGTTCTTATGAAAGCTATGAAAATGTTTTAAGGGTACTTTGAGAATAAAGTACCAATGATGATGTTAATGATGTGTTGTTGAAAGGATTTCTCATAAACACATGAAAGTAAGATGTTAAAGGTTTTCTCACATAAAAAGGATTCTAAGGTTGAAATGTCTTCTCACCTAATTGAATCAAAGATTAAGAGCTATCCTAATGAAACCCAACTTGGATTGGATACTTAATTGTACCTTTCCATGGATGATGACTTAGCTTGGATCGGCAAGATGACGTGCCTTTCCATGGATAATAAGAACAAGTATGAAATAACTATTCCGTGGGATTTATGCTTAGCACCGAGAGAATATTGAGATGGAGGCTCTCCCGTTAGTAGAGGCCGGGTTTCTAGTAGCAATCTCTTTATCCCTTACCTATGTTCCCTCATAGGATGATTGTCTAGATAGACATTAGCTGGTGGATCCACCTAAGCTAGAAGTTATGGTCCTTACCTTGGCAAGTAGGACAACCCTTTTCGGTGTGGGAGACACCGGGGATCATGTTATAGCTCACATGGTCTCTATGTCGGTTAAGTCTAATCCCCCACATTAATAATGAACTAAGGTTACTTCAAGAAGTATCTCATATGTGTTCAAAGGCTTTAAATGATGTTAGATTGCATTGACCATGGTTTATGACTTATGTTTTCTAACCCTTTTATATCATGTTTTTAGCTTGGTCAATTGCATGTCATGAAATGTCCCCTTTTAGCATGATTTAAATGTTTTATGCATGGCTATCATACTTGATACATTGTTTTGTACTAACACATACTTTACATTTCCCCAAATGTAGGATCTGACAGTCAAGTTTCTCGTTTTCGTGGCTAGTGGTTGACTTCGAGATTCCCGAGCTTGGTGAGTCCTCATAGTTCGAGGATGGATTTCCATTGTTTAGTTTCTATCTTGTATTTCAGTTTTGTACATGATGTATAGGCTAGACCCGATTTCATTCTATTGTACTAGATAGCTATTGAGACAAGTGTTTTAAACTTCCGTTTTCTTTATAAAAACTAATGCACTTGGACTATTGTTTTACTTCTTTTATTCTATTTCTTATGTTATGAATGTTAAGTGGCTTGTATGGGGTCTTTCGGGGTCCTACACGTCATGTTACATCTAGGGGGTACCCCTGGGTCGTGACAATTAGCCCATGGATCTGGCTCCCGGAGCATCCGAAATTTTTTTCTCAAAAAACTTTAAGAGGACCTCTGTAATGAGTTGGGAAACCTTCACGTACACTCACACCATTTTTTAACGCCCATTTCTGCATTTACAAGCCTTTTTTTTAAGTATCGCCCAAATTCTCCAATTTGTTTTGTGTATTAGCCCATGGATCTAGCGTCTGGAGAACCTGAAATGTTTTTCTCAAAAAACTTATGATGACCTCCGTAATGAGTTGGGGAACCTTCACATATACTAACACCATTTTTTAATGCCCATTTCCGCATTTACAAGCTCTTTTTTAAGAATCACCCAAATTTTCTATTTTTTCGTGTGTATTAGCCCATTGATCTGGCACCCAGAGCAACCAAAATTCTTTTCTCAAAAGACTTTATGAGGACCTCCGTAATGGGTTGGGGAATCTTTACATATACTCACACCAGTTTTTTAACGCTCATTTCCGCATTTACAAGACCTTTTTTAAGAATCGCCCAAATTCCATGATTTTTCGTGTGTATAAGCCCATGGAACAAGCGCCCGGAGCATCTGAATTTTTTTTCTCAAAAAACTTTATGAGGACCTCTGTAATGAGTTGGGAAGACTTTACGTACACTCACACCATTTTTTTTAAGACCTATTTCCGCATTACAAGCCTTTTTTTAAGAATCGCCCAATTTCTCGATTCTTCATGTGTATTAGCCCATGGATCTGGCGTCCAAAGCACCCAAACCTTTATTCTAAAAAAACTTTATGAGGACCTCCTTAATAAGTTGGGGAACCTTTACGTATACTCACACCTTTTTTTAATGTCCATTTCCGCATTTACAAGCCTTTTTTTAAGAATCGTCGAAATTCCCCAATTTTTTGTGTGAATTAGCCCATGGATCTGGCGCCTGGAGCACCCGAAATTATTTTCTCAAAAAAATTTATGAGGACCTCCGTAATGAGTCGGGGAACCTTCATGTATACTCACACCAATTTTTTAACGCCCATCTCTGCATTTACAAGCCCTTTTTGAAGAATCGCCCAAATTTCCTTAATTTTTCGTGTGTATTAGCCCATGGATATGGCGCCTAGAGCACCTGAAATGCTTTTCTCAAAAAACTTTATGAGGACCTCCGTAATGGGTTGGGGAACCTTTACGTATATTCAAACCATTTTTTAACTCCCATTTCTGCATTTACAAGCAACTTTTTAAGAATCGCTCAAATTTCCCAATTTTTCGTGTGTATTAGCACATGGAATTGGCGCCCGAAGCACCTGAATTTTTTTTCTCAAAAAACTTTATGAGGACCTCCGTAGTGAGTTGGGGACCCTTTACCTACCCTCACACCATCTTTTTAACACCCATTTCCGCATTTATAAGATTTATTTTTTATGAATCGCCCAATTTCCCTGATTTTTTGAGTGTATTAGCCCATGGATCTGGCGTCCAGAGCACCCGAACTCTTTTCTCAAAAAACTTTATGAGGACCTCCTTAATAAGTTTGGGAACATTTACGTATAGTCACACAATTTTTAACGCTCATTTCCGCATTTATAAGCCTTTTTTTAAGAATCGCCCAAATTTCTCAATTTTTCGTGTGTATTAGCCCATAGATCTGACGCTTGGAGAACCCAAATTTTTTTTCTCAAAAAACTTTATGAGGACTTCCTTAATGAGATGGGGAACCTTCACGCATACTCACACAATTTATAACGTCCATTTCCGCATTTACAAGCCATTTTTTAAGAATCGCCCAAAATCCTCGAATATTCGTGTGTATTAGCCTATGGATCTGGCGCCCGGAACACCCGAAATTTTTTTCTCAAAAAACTTTATGAGGACATCCGTAATGAGTTGGGGAACCTTTACGTATACACACACTATTTTTTTAACGCCCATTTCCGCATTTACAAGCTCATTTTTAAGAATCGCCAAAATTCCTTAATTTTTCGTTTGTATTAGCCCATGAATCTGGCGCTCGGAGCACCCGAATTTTTTTGCTCAAAAAACTTTATGAGGACCTCCGTAATGAGTTGGGGAACCTTTACGTACACTCACACCATTTTTTTAACGCCCATTTCCGCATTCACAAGCCTTTTTTTAAGAATCGCCCAAATTTCTCGATTTTCGTGTGTTAATGCCCATGGATCTGGAGCCCAGAACACTCAAAAAAAATTCTCAAAAAACTTTATGAGGACCTCATCAATGAGTTGGGGAACCTTCACATGTACTCAAACCATTTTTTTAATTCCCATTTCCGTATTTACAAGTCTTTTTCAAGGAATGGCTATAATTTTCCCAATCTTTCGTATGTAATGCCCTTGGATCTGGCGCCCGGAGCACCTAAATTTTTTTTATCAAAAAACTTTATGAGGACCTCCGTAATGAGTTGGGGAACCTTCACGTATACTCACACCATTTTTTTAACGCCTATTTCTGCATTTACAAGTCCTTTTTTAAGAATCGCCCAAATTCTCCAATTTTTCGTGTGTATTAGCCCATGGATCTGGCGCCCGAGCACCCGGAGTTTTTTTTTCTAAAAAACTTTATGAGGAAATCTGTAATGAGTTGGGTAACCTTTACGTAAACTCACACCATTTTTTTAACGCCCATTTTTCCATTTACAAGTCTTTTTTTAAGAATCGCCTAAATACCTCAATTTTTTGTGTGTATTAGCCAATGGATCTGGCGGCCGGAGAACCCAATTTTTTTTCACCAAAAATCTTTATGTTCGTAATGAGTTGGGGAACCTTTATGTACACTCACACCATTTTTTAACGCCTATTTCTGCATTTAAAAGCTATTTTTTAAGAATCGCTCAAATTCTCCAATTTTTAATGTGTATTAGCAAATGGATTTGTCGCCCGGAGCACCTAATTTTTTTTTCTCTAAAAACTTTATGAGGACCTTCTTAATGAGTTGGGGAATCTTCACGTATACTCACATAATTTTTTTAACGCCCATTTCCGCATTTAAAAGTTCTTTTTAAAGAATCACCCAAATTCCCCGATTTTTCGTGTCTTTTAGCCCATTTATCTGGCGCCCAGAGCACCCGAAATTGTTTTTCTCAAAAAAATTTATGAGGACCTCCGTAATGAGTTGGGAATCTTTACGTATATACTCAAACCATTTTTTAACGCCCATTTCCGTATTTAAAAGCTTTTTTTTAAGAATCGCCCAAATTCTCTAATTTTTCGTGTGTATTAGCCAATGGATCTGGTGCCCGAGAATTTTTTTTCTCAAAAAACTTTATGAGGACCTCCGTAATTAGTTGGGTAACCTTTACATACACTCACACCATTTTTTAACACCCATTTCTGCATTTACAAGCCTTTTTTTAAGAATCGCCGAAATTCCCCAATTTTTCATGTATATTAGCCCATGGATCTGGCGCCCGGAGCACCCAAATTTTTTTTCTCAAAAACCTTTATGAGGACCTTTTTAATGAATTGGGGAACCTTCAAGTATACTCACACAATTTTTTTAACGCTTACATTTACAAGCCCTTTTTTAAGACTCGCCCATATTTTCTAATTTTTCGTGTGTATTAGCTTATGGATCTGGCTCATTTTTTCTCTAAAAACTTTATGAGGATCTCTGTAATGAGTTAGGGAACCTTTACGTAAACTCAAACCATTTTTAACGCCCATTTCCGCATTTACAAGTCTTTTTTAAAGAATCGCCAAATTTTCCTAATTTTTCATGTATATTAGCCAATGGATCTGGCGTCCGGAGCACCCGTTACTTTTTTCTCACAAAACTCTATGAGGACCTCCTTAATAAGTTAGGGAACCTTTACGTATACTCACACCAATTTTCTAACGCCCATTTCTGCATTTACAAGCCCTTTTTTAAGAATCGTCAAAATTTCCCGATTTTTCGTGTGTATTAGCCCATACATCTGGCGCCCGAAGCACCTAAATTTTTTTTCTCAAACAACTTTATGAGGACCTCCATAATGAGTTGGAGAACCTTCACGTATACTCACACTATTTTTTAACGTTCATTACCGTATTAACAAGCTTTTTTAAAAAAATCGCCCTAATTCCTCGATTTTTTGTGTGTATTAGCCCATGGATATGGCGCCCGGAGTACCCAAATTTTTCTCACAAAAAACTTTATGAGGACACCCTTAATGAGTTGAGGAACCTTCACGTATACTCACCCCATTTTTAATGCCCATTTCCACATTTACAATCCTTTTTTTAAGAATCGCCCATATTCCCTAATTTTCGTGTGTATTAGCCCATTGATCTAACTCCCGTAGCACCTGAAATTTACAAGCCCTTTTTTAAGAATCGCCCAAATTCCCGGAGCACCCGAAGTGTTTTTTCTCAAAAAACTTTCTGAGGAGCTCCGTAATGAGTTGGGGAACCTTTACGTAAACTCACACCATTCTTTTAACGCCTATTTTCGCATTTACAAGCCCTTTTTTAAGAATTGCCTAAATTCCCTGATTTTTCGTGTGTATTAGCCCATGGATCTGGCGGCCGGAGTACCTGAATTTTTTTTCTCAAAAAATCTTTATAAGGACCTCCGTAATCATTTGGGGAACCTTCACGTATATTCACACCATTTTTTTAACGCTCATTTCCGCATTTACAACCCTTTTTTTAAGAATCGCCCAAATTCCTTGATTTTTCGTGTATATTAGCCCATGGATCTCCCAGAGAACTCAATTTTTTTTTCTCAATTTTTTTTTGAGGACCTGTGTAATGAGTTGGGAAAACTTTACCTATACTCACACCATTTTTTAACAACCATTTCCGCATTTAAAAGCCCTTTTTTAAGAATCACCCTTATTCTCCGATTTTTCGTGTTTATTAGCCCATGGATACGGCGCCAGGAGCGCCCGATTTTTTTTCTCAAAAAACTTTATGAGCACCTCCTTAATGAGTTGGGGAATCTTCACGTACATTCACACCATTTTTTTAACGCCCATTTCCGCATTTACAAGCCCTTTTTTAAGAATCGCCCTAATTCACTTATTTTTCGTGTGTATTAGACCTTGGATCTGGCGCTCGGAGGACCTCTGTAATGAGTTGGGGAACCTTACCAATACTCACACCATTTTTTAATTCCCATTTCTGTATTTAAAAGCCCTTTTTTAAGAATCACCAAATTCCCCAATTTTTCGTGTGTATAAGCCCATGGATCTGGCGCCCAGAGCACCTGAATTTTTTTTTCTCAAAAAACTTTATGAGGACCTCCGTAATGAGTTGGGGAACCTTAACGTACACTCACACCATTTTTTAATGCCCATTTCCGCATTTACAAGCCCTTTTTTAAAAATCGCTTAAATTTTCCGATTTTTCCTGTGTATTAGCCCATGGACCTGGCGCCCGAAGCACCAGAAACTTTTTTATTAAAAAACTTAATGAGGATCTCATTAATTTGTTGGGGAAACTTCACGTATACTAACACCATTTTTTTAACGTCCATTTCCGCATTTACAAGCCCTTTATAAAAATCGCCCGAATTCCCTGATTTTTCGTGTGTATTAGCCCATGGATCTGGGGCCCAGAGCACCTGAACTTTTTTTCTCAAAAAACTTTATGAGGACCTCCGTAATGAGATGGGGAACCTTCACGTATACTCACACCATTTTTTTAACGCCCATTTCCGCATTTGCAAGCCTCATTTTAAGAATTGCCCAAATTCTCCAATTTTTCGTGTGTATTAGCCCATGGATCTGGCGTCCGGAGCACGTGGAATTTTTTTTCTCAAAAACTTTTTGCGGACCTCCGCAATTAGTTGGGGAACCTTTAACTATACCCATACCATATTTTTAACGCCCATTTCCGCATTTACAAGACTTTTTTTACGAATCGCCAAAATTTCCCGATTTTTTATGTGTATTAGCCAATTGATCTGCGTGCGCCACCCGAAATTTTTTTCTAAAAAACTTTATGAAGACCTCCTTAATTAGTTGGGAAAACTTCACGTATACTCACACCATTTTTTTAACGTCCATTTCCGCATTTACAATCCTTTTTTTAAGAATTGCCCAAATTTCCTAATTTTTCGTATGTATTAGCCCATGGATCTTGCGCCCGGAGCACCCGAATTATTATTCTCAAAAATCTTTATGAGGTCTTCCGAAACGAGTAGAGGAACCTTTACGTACACTCACACCATTTTTAACGCCCATTTCCGCATTTACAAGCCATTTTTTAAGAATCGCCCAAATTACCTTATTTTTTGTGTGTATTAGCCCATGGATCTGGCGTCCGGAGACTCAAATTTTTTTTCTCAAAAAACTTTATGAGGACCTCCTTAATCATTTGGGGAACCTTCGCGTATACTCACACCAGTTTTTTAATGCCCATTTCCGCATTTACAAGCCCTTTTTTAATAATCGCCCAAATTCCCTGATTTTTTGTGTGTATCAGCCCATGAATCTGGCGCTCGGAGCACCTAATTTTTTTTCTTCAAAAAGCTTTATGAGGACATCCATAATGAGTTGGGGAACCTTCACGTATACTCACACTATTTTTTTAATGTCCATTTCCGCATTAACAAGCCAATTTTTAAGAATCTTCCAAATTCCCCAATTATTTCTATGTATTAGCCCATGGATCTGGCGCCTGGAGCACCTGAATTTGTTTTCTCAAAAAACTTTATGGGGACCTCCTTAATGAGTTGGGAAACCTTCACGTATACTCACACCATTTTTAACGCCATTTCCGCATTTACAAGCTATTTTTTAAGAATCACCCAAATTTTCTGATTTTTTGTGTGTATTAGCCCATGGATCTGGCGCCCAGAGAACCCGAATTTGTTTTCTCAAAAGACATTATTAGGACCACCGTAATGAATTGCGTAACCTTTAGGTACATTCACACCATTTTTAACGACCATTTCCGCATTTACAAGCCCTTTTTTAAGAATCGCCCAAATTCCCCAATTTTTTGAGTTTATTAGCCCCTGGATCTGGCGCTCGGAGCACCCGAATTTTTTTTCTCTAAAAACTTTATGATGACCTCCTTAATGATTTGGGGAATCTTCACGTATAATCACAATATTTTTTTAACGCCCATTTCCGCATTTACAAGCCCTTTTTTAAGAATCGTCCTAATTCCCCGATTTTTCGTGTGTATTAGCCCATGGATCTGGCGCCTGGAGCACCCTAAATTTTTTTCAAAAAAAACTTTATGAGGATATCCGTTATGAGTTGGGGAACCTTCACGTATACTCACACCATTTTTAAAATGGTCATTTCCGCATTTACGAGCCTTTTGTAGGAATCGCCCAAATTTCCCAATTTTTCGTGTGTATTAGCCCATTGATCTGTCGCCAGAGCATCTGAAATATTTTTCTCAAAAAGCTTTATGAGGACCTCCATAATGAGTTGGGAACATTTACATATACTTATACCATTTTTTTAACTCCCATTTCCGTATTTACAAGCCCTTTTTTAAGAATCACCCAAATTCTCTAATTTTTTGTGTGTATTAGCCCATTAATCTTGCGCCAGAGCACTGGAATTTTTTGATAAAAAAACTTTATGAGTACCTCCGTAATGAGTTGAGGAACCTTTACGCACAATCACACAATATTTTAACCTTCCATATCTGTATTTACAAGCCTTTTTTAATAATCACCCAAATTCTCTGATTTTTCGTGTGTATTAGCCCATTGATTTGGCGCCCGGAGCACCCAAATTTTTTTCTCAAAAAACTTTATGAGGACCTCCTTTATGAGTTGGGGAACCTTCACGTATACTTACACAATTTTTTTAATGCCTATTTCCTCTTTACAAGCCCTTCTTTAAGAATCGCCCAAATTCCTCGATTTTTCGTGTGTATTATTAGCCTATGGATCTGCGGTCCAGAGAATCCGAATTGTTTTTCTCAAAAAGCTTTATGAGGACCTCCGTAATGAGTTATGGAACATTTACGTATACTCACACCATTTTTAACTCCCATTTCCGCATTTACAAGTCTTTTTTAAGAATCACCCTAATTCTCCGATTTTTCGTGTGTATTTGCTTATGGATCAGGCGCTAGGATCACCTGAATTTTTTTTCTCAAAAAACTTTATGAGGACCTCTTTAATGAGCTGGGGAACCTTCACGTATACTCAAACCAATTTTTTAACGCTCATTTCCATATTTGCTAGCCCCTTTTTAAGAATCGCCCAAATTCCTCGATTTTTCGTTTGTATTAGCCTATGGATCTGGATCCCGGAGCACACAAATTTTTTTTATCAAAAAATATTATGAGGACCTCTGTAATGAGTTGGGAACCTTTACGTATACTCACACTATTTTTTAAGCCCATTTCCGCATTTACAAGCCCTATTTTAAGAATCGCCTAAATTTCTCAATTTTTCGTGTGTATTAGCCCATGGATCTGGCGCCCGGAGCACATGTATTTTTTTTCCTCAAAAATCTTTATGAGGACCTCCGTAATGAGATGAGAAACCTTTACATACACTCATACCATTTTTTTAACTCCCATTTCCGCATTTAAAAGCCCTGTTCTAAGAATCGCCCAAATTCCCTAATTTTTAATGTGTATTAGTCCATGGATTTGGCGCCTAGAGCACTCGAAATTTTTTCTCAAGAAAATTTATGAGGCCCTCCTTAATTAGTTGGGGAACCTTCACGTATACTCACACCATTTTTTTAACGCCTATTTCTGCCTTCACAGGCCCTTTTTTAAGAATCGCCCAAATTTTACGATTTTTCGTGTGTATTAGCCCATGGATCTGGCGCCCAGAGCACCTGAATGTTTTTTCTCAAAAAACTTTTTGAGGACCTCTGTAATGAGTTGGGGAACCTTCAAGTATACTCACACTATTTTTTTAACGCTCATTTCCGCATATACAAGCCCTATTTTAAGAATAGCCTAAATTCCCTAATATTTGGTGTGTATTAGCCCATGGATCTGGCGTACAGAGCATCTAAATTTTTTTTCTCAAAAAAATTTATGAGGACCTCCGTAATGAGTTAGGGAACTTTTACCTATACTCACAGCATTTTTTTAATGCCCATTTCCACATTTACAAGCCCATTTTTAAGAATCGCCCAAATTTTACTATTTTTCGTGTGTATTAGCCAGTGGATCTGTCGCCCAGAGTACCCGAATTGTTTTCTCAAGAAACTTTATGAGGACCTCCTTAATGAGTTGGGGAACCTTCACGTATACTCATACCATTTTTTTAACGCCCATTTCCGCATTTACAAGCCTTTTTTTTATGAATCGCCAAAATTTCCCGATTTTTCGTATGTATAAGCCCATGGATCTTGCACCCGGAGCACCCGATTTTTTTTTCTCAAAAAACTTTATAAGGACTTCTGTATTGATTTGGGGAACCTTCACGTATTCTCACACCTTTTTTTTAACTCCCATTTCCGCATTATCAAGCCCTTTTTTAAGAATCGCCCAAATTTCCTAATTTTTCGTGTGTATTAGACCATAGATCAAGCGTCCGAAGCGCCCGGATATTTTTTCTCAAAAAACTTTATGAGGATATCGCTAATGAGTTAGGGAACCTTCATGTACATTCACACCATTTTTAACGCATATTTTCGCATTTACAAGCCCTTTTTTCAGAATCCCCCAAACTCCCTGATTTTTATGTGTATTAGCCCATGGATCTGGCGCCCGGAGCACCTGAATTTTTTTGTCAAAAACTTTATGAGGAACTCCTTAATGAGTTGGGGAACCTTCACGGATACTCACACCATTTTAAACGCCCATTTCCGCATTTACAATCCCTTTTTTAAAAAATCGCCCATATTCCCTAATTTTTCGAGTGTATTAGCCCTTGGATCTGGCGCCGAGAGCACCCGATTTTTTTTAAAAAAAAACTTTATGAGGACCTCCGTAATGAATTGGGGTACCTTTACCTATACTCACACTATTTTTTAATGCCCGTTTCCGCATTTACAAGCCCTTTTTTAAGAATTGCCCAAATTCCTCAATTTTTCGTGTGTATTAGCCCATGAATTTGGCCCCCGGAGCACCCAAATTTTTTTTCTCAAAAAACTTTTTGAGGACCTCCGTAATGATTTGGGGAACCTTCATGTATACTCACACCATTTTTTAACGCCCATTTCCGCATTTCCAAGCGCCTTTTTAAGAATCACCCAAATTCTCTAATTTTTCGTGTGTATTAGCCCATGAATCTGGCTTCCAGAGCATGTGAAATTTGTCTCTCAAAATCCCTTTTGAATACCTCCGTAATGAGTTGGAGAACCTTTACCTATACTCACACCATTTTTTTAACGCTCATTTCCGCATTTACATGTCCATTTTTAAGAATCACATAAATTTTCTGATTTTTCGTGTGTATTAGCCCAAAGATCTTGCGCCCGGAGCACCCGTAATTTTTTTCTCAAAAAACTTTATGAGGACCTTCTTAATTAGGTTGGGAAACTTCATGTATACTCACACCATATTTTAACGCCCATTTCCGCATTTACAAGCCTTTTTTTAAGAATCGCCTAAATTTCCTAATTTTTCGTGTGTATTAGCCCATTGATTTAACGCCCAAAGCACCCAATTTTTTTTTCTCAAAAATCATTATGAGGACCTCCGTATTGAGTTGGGGAACCTTCACGTATATTCACACCATTTTTTAACGCCTATTTCCGCATTTACCAGCCTTTTTTTAAGAACCGCCCAAATTCTCCGATTTTTCGTGTGTATTAGCCCATGTATCCGGCGTCCGGTGCACCTGAAATTTTTTCTCAAAAAACTTTATGAGGACCTCCTTAATGAGTTGGGGAACCTTCACGTATACTCACACCATTTTTAACGCCCATTTCCTTATTTAAAAGCCTTTTTTAAAGAATCGCCCAAATTTTCTGATTTTTCATTTGTATTAGCCCATGAATCTGGCGCCCGGAGCACCCATAATTTTTTTCTCAAACTTTATGAGGACCTCCGTAATGAGTTGGGGAACCTTCACGTATATTCACACCATTTTTTTAACGCTCATTTTCGAATTTATAAGCCCTTTTTTAAGAATCGCCAAATTTCCCTGATTTTTTGTGTGTATTAGCCCATGGATCTGCCGCCCGGACAATCAGAAATATTTTTCTCAAAAAACTTTATGAGGACCTCCGTAATGAGTTGGGGAACCTTTACGCATACTCACACCACTTTTTTAACGCCCATTTCCGCATTTACAAGCCCTTTTTCAAGAATCGCCCAAATTCTCTGATTTTTCGTGTGTATTAGCCCATGGATCTGGCGCTCGGAGCACCCGAAGGTTCTCGATTTTTTGTAATTTTTAACCCATGGAACTGGCGCCCAGAGAACCCAAATTTTTTTCTCAAAAAACTTTATGAGGACCTCTGTAATGAGTTGGGGAACCTTTACGTACACTCACACCATTTTTTAACCGTCCATTTCCACATTTACAAGCCTTTTTTTAAGAATCACCCAAATTCCCTAATTTTTCATGTGTATTTTCCCATGGATCTGGCGCTCGGAGCACCAGAATTTTTTTCTCAAAATTTTTTATGAGGATATCCTTAATGAGTTGGGGAACCTTCACGTATACTCACACCATTTTTTTAACGCTTATTTCCGCATTTACAAGCCTTTTTTTAAGAATCACCCGAATTCCCTGATTTTTCGTGTGTAATAACCTTTTCTCAAAACTTCTTCAGCCTATATCTCTCCTTAAACTCATTATTGCCAACTTATCGCACTTTTTCATTGGGGCATGCATCTGTTCATTTCTTCTTCATATATCTGAATTATCTCAGTCTCACTTTTCTCATCTTATTCTCCCCGAAGGTTACTCCAATTTTATTTCAAATATCTTTAATTTCAATTATCTTATCTCTTCTAGTATACTTAAGCATCCACCTCAATATTCCTAACTAGTGGGAATAACATACTAGTAAATAATTAATCCAATACAAATTTTAGAATCATGTCTAGCAACGGATTGTAATAAAGCCTGATTTATGACTACTGGTCTATGACACGTGTTGTTTATGTAGAAATTTTTAATAATAGTGATGATTAAGCAAATATGTACACACCTCAACTATTTCATTAGCTATTTACCATTTTCTATTACTATTTTAACGAGTAACTTTCTCCATCAAAGCTTCGATAAATGAAAAGGGATTACCAAACCCATTTTTTGTTCTTCTAGAGTCTTGTGCATGCGGTTAATTAATAGTATGAAATATTATTTAACTATATGTTAATCTTTTATGCTCATTCAAGATATAAATAAAAAAAAACGCCTCTATCAAGATCTTACGTATTTTATTTCACATATTTTTTATATTTATTATTACTAATCTCCTATGAAAAAGATTTTGATTCAAACACAAGATCTATGATTAAAGTTTGAGAGATACTACTCATTTCAGTGCAACCTTTGATGATAGTGAAAACTAAATTGGTTCTTTTCTCCAAAAAGTATTTTTCTATTAAACCAAAACCAAAGCTACTTGGTTTGTTCCAAGTAATTTTATCCAAGCTTCTGCAATATTTTTCAAACAAAAATGTTGTACCCAAGCATATCATGCTGAGATTTCATTTTAAAATTGGGGGGGGGGGGGTGTGTATAAGTTTGAGATAAAAATAACTACTTTCCAATTTCATAAATAGAGATGGAGTGTACACAACCTTACATCTACGTTGTGAAAGTAGAGAGGTTTTTCAGGTAAGCCCTCAGCTAAAGTAAAACATATCACAAACAAGTATAAAAAGAAAATACAGTAGAAGGATAACAGAGAAAAGAACAACAGCAACAATAAATAATATAACCTAACTAAAGAAAACAATAGATAATAGAAAAATTGAAGGATGAGAAAGTAGGATAAGGGGAACTTTCCAACCATTGTAATTGTAAAACAGTTATTGTCCTAGAGTGTCCAATACCACAAGTGGAACTGCCAGATAATGTCCTCAACTTATGAAAATTTGAAACCCCAAGATTGTTGCTATTTTTCAAAAACAAGGTCGAAAAGTGTACATACATCCTTCAAAAAGAGTTTGAGGAAGTTATGGTCCCCTCGAAAAACAAAGCCAAAAAGTTAAACTCCCGAATAATGTCTGGAGTCTCTAGAACAGAGACTATTTTTTTCAAAAACAAGGCAGAAAAGTGACCATACATCCTTCAAAAAGAGTTTTGAGGAAGTTATGGTCCCCAAAATCAAAACAATACAATCTGAAAAGCTACCATACTTCAATACAGCAAATTCTGCATTTTCGCACACTTACCAGAGGCTTAGATGTGCCTTACTGCTCTGGAGACAATTTGTATTTCTCCTGTACCTATATGTGTTCTGCACTGATACAACTATCAGAGAGTAACACAAAAAACGAGACTGCTGTCATTGATGAGCATTTCATATAATTCAGAACCTGATATAAGTTTGAACAAATTCAGCAAACACATCCATAATCCGACATGCATATATGCACAACAGATATCCTGTATTACCAACTAGTCACTGTCTTAAATCCATGGATTAAAGAAAAGAAACAAAATACAGCAGAGAAATGTTAAGTTTTTTGTCATAACTATAACCCTTTTTCTATCTGAAAAGAAATTGTGCCGGATAGATACACATGGCAGACTCAAAATCAGTTTAGCCATTCAACATCTTTTGCCTCCAGTTTCCTCTTTCCCTGTAGCCGTAGGATGAGGGCAGCACCTGAAACGTGCCTTTCTGATATTAGTCATGATTTCTGTCTCAGCCGCCTCAAGCATCTTGACCACCTGAGAGAAAGTTGGCCGATTATCGGGGTCAGAATCCCCGCAGCAGGTCATGATATCCGATAAGACAGGCAAGCAATCAATGGGGATTGTTGGACGGGAGCCTTTGTTGACAACAGCAAAAGCAGCCTGCACAGCAGTCATGCTCTGGTAAGGAAGCAACCCTGTTATGAGCTCCCACAGAACAATGCCAAAACTATAAACATCAACTTTCTGGGTGTATGGCCGGTGCTGGATCATCTCCCTACAAAAAAAAGTCAAACGCTTAGCGATTCACAACAAAACACAGATGCTATTGCTAACAACTTTGATCATCCATTTTTCTTTTTCTGAAAAGAGAAGAAACCAGACACACTTGACAAAAAATTCACAATGTTAAACAGGATAGGATCTGCAGAATGTGAATAACTAATTTCTCAAGAGTAAACTTGAAAAGTAACTTTATTTCTCAGTTAATCAGAATCAAAATTTGAGTATACTAGAATTGCACATAGTGTCAGAGACTAGCTGCACGTATACGAGTTTTACCAGATATTGAGATCCGATCCCCACCTGTTTTGGCAAGATAATTCATTATCACATCAAATTAACAAAAGCAAGCATATTCTTTTGTCTATTTCCCCAAGGAAAGTCATTCATGCATACTAGCCTATTATCACACAGAGAAGAACTATAAAATTATCACCACTCACCAGGTCAACCTCCTAAATCCTTTCTAATCGCAACCATTTCGACGATATTTCACGCAGACATGAACACTTATCTTTGATTCAAGTCTGAAAGAAATGTCCTATTAGAGATGGAAACTTCTCCTTTTGTCACATTATCTCAAGAAAACAAAAGCTTAATCTCCAACTCAATTAGCTTATAAGGAATGTACTTTCCTCTCCAACATTGTGTAAGGGACAAAACCAAATGGAAACTGATGGCGATACTTCGTCCAGGACAAAAGAACTCAAGAAATGCCAGTTCTATCATCAGTAATCTAAACTCAACTGGATATAGCAATTAATCTCCACCAGATTGAAAGGGATTTATTTAACTCTAAACCAACCTGAATTGATGATCTAATTCAATGTTTAAATTCTAACTACCATATATGCCTGAGACACAAATAATTGAACTTCTAAGAGCAGAATCCTAAGGACTCCAGGAAATCGTGATTAGAAAAAAAAATCTCAAAAGAGTCACTAAATATACCAACTCTTAAATAAGACTCTAAATACAGGAAAACCCCATGTATCAGTGGAACAATAACTAAGCAAAATGAAGTAATTTTCTTCGTTGTCATTAATTTTGCACCTTCTATATCAGATCGTGCCAACCAAGGAGATCTTCCAATAGATATCAATAAATTTTCAACAGTTTAACAATCAGGCGCTAATGCATGAATTAATACAACAGTCGGCCTATACATGCACATAATACATAAAACAAATTGTAAAATATATTCTTACATACCTTATGCGTACTTATAAAATTAATTTGGTGTTTCATAATTCATATGAACAGACTTGGAAAATCAAGCCCATGTGGACACCCCTGCCCCCTAAATAAATTTGATGCTTTCTTTTTTCCTATCATTCTTCGAGTTGATAAGTTCTAGTGGAGAAATCCAAAATGTTTCAAATATACTTATTCTTCAGCAACTAAAGGTAAAATGTGATCCATATTATTTGGAGTATAGACAGGTAGGTTCTAGAGAGTGGTAGTTAGACCGACCATGTTGTATGGGGCGAAGTGTGCCTATTAAAGAAATCTCATGTTCAGAAGAAGAAAATCGTTGAGATGAGGATATTGAAGTTGGTGTGTGGGCATACTAAGAGAGACAAGATTAAGAATAGAAATATCCGAGACAAGGTAGGAGTGACCTCCATGTTGGAAAATATGAGGGAAGTGAGACTGATATGATTTGGACACGCGAGGAGGAGTGTAGACGCCTCAGTGAGGAGGTGTGAGTTAATGGTAGTGGAGGACGTCAAGAGAGGTAAAGGCAGACCGAAGAAGTATTGAGAGGAAGTGATTAGACAGAGTGCATCTAGATCTTACCGAGGACATGACCTTAGATAGGAGGGTATAGAGGTCGCGTATTTGGGTAAATGGTTAGTTGGTAATTCAGCATTCTCTCGCTTCCTTGTGAGATAGGCTTTCATTATTGTTCTTATCAGTAGTATTAGCACTACTCTTGTAGTGTTCTGTGTCGATTATTGCATTATTTAATTTACGTTACTTTTCTTTCACTTATTTGTTGTGTAACACTTACCAGTTTACATGAATGTGTCATTGTGATTGCTCTGAATATTTATATCCCTTTTGCAAACTGTTTGGCAAGTTTATTTAAAGTTGAGGGTCGTTCAGAAAAAACCTCTCAATCTCAACAAGGTAAAGGTAACATTTGCATACACTCTACTCTCCCCAAACGCCGCAAGTGGGATTGCACCGAGTATGCTGTCGACTGTAAGTTCTGTGGAATCCAGTATTAAATATACAAAAACTATTTGTTGGGATCTACTAACAAAGTAAGATCTTGGTCCAACGACATAAATGGGAACTTGCTTAAGCTTTATTGCCCTCCTAATTGAGGGCTCTATTCCCCTTGCGCACATATAGTAATTTTACTTTTTTAACTTGAGATTGTTGGGAACCATAAACTTTAAATCTTAAATCCGCTTCTCGTATGGACTCGTTTGTGAGTATGAATTTTTTCAGATGTATGTAAGTATCATTATAGCTACGTGCATTTTTTTGTAAATTATTTGTGTATTTTTAAGAGTACGCGCAACCATGACACACCCATTTCAACAGGTATGTAATGCAGAGGACCGGTATAACATAACATGTGAGGCACTAAAAGTAAGTTATCAAAAATATTGAGTCATAATCGGCCTAATGTAGGATCTCCCCAACTTTACAAGTTATACTAATTGATTGATCATTATGGGGTTTTAATGCTTCTTTTATTTTCTAAAAGATATACTTTAACTTATATGAGGCATTTGTTAAATCAGGTCTAGCAACATGTGTTGTAAGACTAAATACCAAATAAGGCATTCTTATCATTCTTCTTACCGGACATTGATTTCCTCATGTGTCACATCTCTCCCGCATTATTATTCAAAGCCATCACTTAAAGCAATTTGAGGTACGGGCTTACCGCTTGAAGCTAGCACTTCAGATAAGTGTGTGCTTTAAACAATGGCGTGCAAAATGATCCTAACGAGAAAGGATCTACTTTTTTGAATCTCGACTTTGAGGAGCAAGATTAATATCAATATTAAGTAAACTAGATGCAAAAATCAGTTATTTTATTTGCATGTTTATTGTACTAAATCCCTTTATGTTCGACATTACTTACTTCTTATAGCCATGGTGCTTCCCATCTCGCTTTTTGCTTCAAACTCCATAGACCTTATCACTTTTGTGTTTCTCGCTTCTAATAACACTACTCTCAATAATTGGAGGTTTCAACAAATGATTCGGATTCATTAGAAGATCACTAAATTTGTTTGTGGTTGGTACTTCATTATACTTTTCCATAACTTGTATGCTTCACTCCGAGCTTTTCACTTCAAACTCCATGGATAGCTTATTGCTTTTAATATGAGAAGATTAAGCCAAGTATTCTACTTCTACCTTTTCGTAGAGATTGAAATAGTCTTATGAACGGAATAAGTCCATGTAGTAACTCAATGTTGAATCCATATAATTGTAGATTCTAGAAACATCACCTTGTCAAATTTTATGTTTTCAAAAAGAGGTCTCTCCGTAAAGAATGATGAAGGTTCCAATAAATGATTTAGATTCATAGAAGATTGAGCCACCTTTCCATAGAGATTGTCAAATTATGAAAAAAGTCTATTTAGTAACTCAGCGGAGAATCATATTATCGTTGTAAAGTCTAGTTTCTGAAAGGCCCTCTTGGAATTACTTCCAGAAACATCCGAAGAAGAATGAACTTCTTTCAACCTCAGAGCTAGCGAAGAAACTAAAAGACGCATACTTGAGTTATGGTGTAACCAGATTTTGTTTTGGAATCAATTTTTTAAAAGAGAAATAAAATACATAAAGTAATGCAGACAGAGAAAAAAAATAGCCCACAAGGATAGGATAAAAAGCTTAAGAGCTCTATTATAGGGTTTGGCAATAAGCTCAAACTGGATCAAGACACCAGATTTGACAAGGCTGCTAAAGAGTCTAGATGCTTACGGAGCCATCCAGCGGTAAGTGCCAGTTTCTGGTGTCATTCCTTCAGTCAGCACCTCAATTCGAGCAATACCAAAGTCCGCAATCTTGATTGACTTGTCAGCAGCAATCAATAGATTGTCGGATTTCAGATATGCACATACTCCATCCCCCTTGCCACATCCAAGGCCTGCTTAACTGCTAACTTCAATGGCCGCCTCGTGAGGAACTGACGCAATGATCCCCCTCTTGCATATTCAATCACAATACACCACACCATGGCTTTACGGCATGCACCAATAAATCGTACTATATTTGGATGCTTCAAATTTGCCAACATCATGACCTCATGCTGACATTGCTGCTCCATAAAGTGAGCCTTCGCAAGATCATGTTCTGGCCTCTCTAGAAGCTTGATGGCTACATCTTCACCATTATAAGTTCCCTTATAGAGTTTCCCAAAAGATCCTTGAGCAAATGCTTGTCCAATGGTAAGCCTCCTCAAGTCAATTGTCCACTCATGATAAATCTCAAACCCAATGGTGGGGAATTGAGGATCAACCAAGGCTTGAGCAAGGGCATCATCACTCAACCTAGAAACTCTCCCTCTGACTACGCTAGCAGCAACAGAATAGTTATTGTGGATGTGATTGCCCTGCTGGTTTAGAATATAAGTGTGAGAATTATTTGATCCAACACTGCTGTTATCCACCGACATTGCACCAGAACCACCAGCATTGCTCATCCCATAACCTTCAATAGACATGTTTGACCCCTCGTCAAGCTTATGATAAAAAATTTGCGACAGGTTTTGATTCAAGTCTATAAGTCCAACAAATTTTGGAGCCTCAATATTTTTTCTGATAAATCAGCTAAAGCAGAAAAGCTTCAATCCGACTTATTTATTTTGCATGAAGATTTCTAAATCAAGCCGCACCTCCACAGCCCTGCAAAACATGAAAATGGAAACAGTTAGGTTCATCAAAAATCAATTATTCTAAGTAGACTGACAAGGTCAAAAGCTTGTGAAACTGAGTAACCCTGTTTCCTCTTTGTATGAATAACCCACTCAGATTTTTCTTTGATAAATCAACCTAGTATGATGATAAGCATACTAGAGGTAGGCAGCAATTATCTCAAAATGGAACTAATAAGAAGGAAAAAAACTCCAATTTCAACTTTCACCACTACAATTTTCTTTCGATTTTAGGGGGTTTCCAAGAAGAAAAAAACGTCTGCATTTTTATCTCAACATCAAACTTCCCAAGGCAAAAGAAAAAATCCAAAATTCAAACATAGTGCAGGAAGATAAAACTTTCAGCAGAACTCCAAATTAAAAACTTTCAGCAGAACTCCAAATTTTAGAAATAAAGAAAAAGGCTAAACTTGTCAAAAAAAAAATAGATCTAAAAGGACGAACGAGAAAAAACTACTCCAATTTCAACTCTTTTTTTTAATAAGAGTGGTATCCAGGCTAGCTTGCGTGTACCTCGACTAATTCTTGGGGATACCTGTCACTTCCCACCGGCAACAAGTATCAAGCAACTCTATCTACCAAGGCTAGGACAGATGGAAAGAAATCACCTAGAGTTAAACTTTAATTAAAACATAGAATATTCATAAAAATGAATGATCAAAGGCAAAATCAAGGAGAAAAAAGTAAATTTACCTCGATTTGAATTGCGTATAGAAAGAAGATGAACCACTTCTATTCTCAGACCTGAGGTATATGAAGAATGTGATGACTCTACTTGTTTTCCAACGCCGATCAATTTTCCGACCACTGGAGCTCTGATGAAAAGTCGAAGTAAAAACTAAGAGAAGTGAACACGAGAAAGAAAGACCACAGAGAGAGTAATATATGCGAAGAAAAGAATTTTCTTTAGCTAAGAGAAGAGAAAATCGCAATAAATTTTTTTTGTCTTTTTTTGCATAAGGCGTACTCAATCACAAGTTACATGTGTAAGAGTTTATGTGGGGCCTACTTGTATTAGAAGTGTTTTAAGTGTTCAGTAAATTTCATTTTGACACTTGAATTATGGTTTATTTCAATTGAACATCTGAACACATGAACTAGTGTTTTTATTATATACTTTTAGTTCAAATTTTGAAAGAAAAAAGTTACTTTTGTGTTTTCTCAAGTTCGTATTGCAGAAATAAGTGTTAACCACTTAAAATATGCCATGTTTTTTATTTATTCTCACAGTCCTCAGTAAGTTGTAAATCCTTGGACATGTTTCAATTATGGTTGATTACATATTTCTAATAGTTCACTTAATTATTTGATAGACATTTGAGAATACACATAAAAAAAATTATGCAAAATTTGAGTAGAAAGTATATAATCAAAATATTTTATGGTGTGGTGAGGTGATCAGTTTTGAAATAAATTATAATTTAATGTTTAAATGTAATTTATTATCAAGTTTTAAGGAGTTATTTATGTATTAATCTTTTTGTGTAGCCCCTTAAATAATAATAATATGATATTATAAAACACTTTTGATTCTTCAATTATGATATTTGAATTTAGTCCTTGCTATGTATAACTTAGTAAATCTAATTTTTAATTAATAAAAAATATGTAATTTTGATCCCTCTATCAAGAACATGTTATATTTAGGCTATTTTTCCAAGTAGATCACCTTCAAATATGAGTAGCATTACATTTTTAATATTAACATTGTCTAATGGTGAAACTATTAATATTTTAGGAAATTAATATTTACTTGTAAGCAAAGAAATAAAAATGCATATACTTAGTCAGGCAATAAATAGGAGGATAAAAAATTTAAAATGTTCTCCTATTATTGATTATAAATGTTTTTAATTATTTATAAGCTTAGTTAACATCAAACAAAATACATGTGCTTGAGATTTTCCTTTATTTTAACTCTAGTTAATCAGGTAATAAGTTCACACCAAAAATGTGATTTTGGAGTGTGGATAAAATTCACACTACAAATGTGATTTTGAAATGTGAATGTATTTGGTTGTAGATACAAGCTAGATTTAATGATTTTTTCCACTTTGGATTGAAGGAATATAATCATAATTACTACAATAAAGCTAGTTTTAATAAATTTTTCCACTTTGAATTAAAAACAGTAGTAATAAATAAGAAGAAACACAAGACAAATTCGGTGGTTGGACGAATCAAATATTATTTTTTTTGAGAAAAAAATAAATATATATTGTAAGCTAGATTTAATGAATTTTTCCACTTTGAATTTAAGAAATTAGTAATAAATAAGAAGGAACGTAAAACAAATTTGATGGTTGGACGAATCAAATATTGTAAGCTAGAATTAATGAATTTTTCCACTTTAAATTTAAGGAAAATACTAATAAATAAGAAGAAAAAAACAAGGCAAATTTGGTGGTTGGACGAGTCAAAAATCATAAGTTATATTTAATGAATTTTTCCACTTTGAATTTAAGGAAAATACTAATAAATAAGAAGAACAACAAGGCAAATTTGGTGGTTGGACAAATCAAATATCCTAAGCAAGGTTTAATGAATGTTTCCACTTTGAGTTTTAGAAATTACTAATAAATAAGAAGAAGAAAAATAAACAAAATTAGTGGTTGCACGAATCACCATTATATTTGAATCCGCACATCTTTCCCTTCACTAGAAACTTATAGCCCACCACTCTCCTTCTTTCTCAAACTCATGACTAATAGTGTATTTCATATATCATACTTCCAAATATTCAAGGTGTAATATAATTCAAAATGCCATTAAAGAATCAACCACAACACGACCCCAAAGTAATTACAGTCCATAATGGAAAGCCTCTTAACCAGTGCCACTCTAATTTAGTCTTCATACGCTTAGCATAATTAGATTATAACCCACCGTAGACCCCTTTTATATCCATAGTTGAGACTGGGTAATAACATCATTAACAAAATTTCAACTGAAAATAAGGAGAATTCACCAATTTCATGTACTCATCATAAACAGATTACAAGCACAGAAGATAGGAACACATCGCCAACTAAGAATTTAGATAAAAATGGAACTCCACAACGAGTCTAGGGATGCATAATTTTGGTTGCTTCTTTATTCCTCATTGAAAGAAACAACCATTTTGGAGTCATATTACTAGTTTACAAGCTCATAATTTAGAACCCTTGAATTCAGAAACCAAAATAACATCAGCAGCAACATTCCCATGAAAAAAATCTATTTTTTAACCAACTTCATGTACCAACAAACAGACAAGAATTACGAAATGAAATGAATCTCTACAAGATATGTGTAATTTTAGGTGCTTTTCTAATTTGCATTGAAACAAACAACTATATTGAAGCCAATTGCAAGTAAGCTCATAATTAAAATTGCTAAGATAATCAAAGACCAAAATAACATAATCAGAAAACTGACGAAAAAAGAGATTTAATAACAACTATATGTATATGTAGAGAGAGAGAGAGAGAGAGTATTACGCGGTCACCGATGTTGCATTCATCCTGAACCATGAAATTAGAGGTCCGTTCGACACTGCTGTTCTTACTACCGGCTTCATCTTACTCCGTCGTCTTCTACGGCCTAAACCCTAGGAATCGCCGTGCTAAAACCACCGTTTACGGCCAAATGCCTATCACTTTCAACGACGTCGTTAGCTTTTTGACTTCTCTTTGCATTCTAATGTATATGAATTAATTATTATAATGGCTTTTGCACCCACCTAAGTTATTTTCTTATACATTTTGACCCCTTAAATTTTATGACGATAAGATCAACAACATATGAGTGTAATCTTATAAATGGGGTCCGAAAAGGGTAGAATATATGTATACCAAAGTAGAAAGGTTATTTTCAAAAGACCCTAGACTCAAATAGCGCATATTAAAGCAATTTGGGGTCCGAAAAGGGTAGAATATACGCACACTAGGTCATTTTCAAAAAATTCTCGACTCATATAACGTACATTAAAGCAATTTGGAAAAAAAACATCCGAAAGTAAAGAGGACATAATAAATAAATATATAACGAAGCATTATATAGAATTTGAAAAACAAGGAATAGTAATAACAATCAAATAATGCAATAATTGAAGCACATGAGAACGGGAATTAGCAAAAATAATGATACTGCCTATGAACGAGGAAACATGTATGGTTCACCAAATTACCACCAAGTTTATCCCGTAGGAAAGTGAGATGACACCCAACTACCTACTAACCTTCTATTGTCCTAATATCTACGACTTTCATAACCTCTTATCTAAGATCATGTCCTTGATAAGATAAAGATACATTTTGTTCTATCTATAATCAATTCTCCCCAATATTTCTTCGGCCTACTTTACCCCTCCTTAAAGTTGATCATCATAGCCAATCTACCACACTTCCTCAATAATGTAGGTATATGTGCATCTCTTTTTCACATGTTTGAACCATTTGTCTCACTTTCTTCATAATATCCTAATTCCTAATTTTATCTTTCCAAGGAATATACAGTCCAATAAAAAATTCAGAATCATATAAGCATTACACTAAAATAATGAAACTACAAAACCACAAGACAGATAGCAGTGGATTGTAAATAAAGCCCGATTCATGAGTCCAATAAAAAATTCAGAATCATATAAGCATTACACTAAAATAATGAAACTACAAAACCACAAGACAGATAGCAGTGGATTGTAAATAAAGCCCGATTCATGAGTCCAATAAAAAATTCAGAATCATATAAGCATTACACTAAAATAATGAAACTACAAAACCACAAGACAGATAGCAGTGGATTGTAAATAAAGCCCGATTCATGAGTCCAATAAAAAATTCAGAATCATATAAGCATTACACTAAAATAATGAAACTACAAAACCACAAGACAGATAGCAGTGGATTGTAAATAAAGCCCGATTCATGAGTCCAATAAAAAATTCAGAATCATATAAGCATTACACTAAAATAATGAAACTACAAAACCACAAGACAGATAGCAGTGGATTGTAAATAAAGCCCGATTCATGAGTCCAATAAAAAATTCAGAATCATATAAGCATTACACTAAAATAATGAAACTACAAAACCACAAGACAGATAGCAGTGGATTGTAAATAAAGCCCGATTCATGA
>JAJONR010003543.1:0-59010 GCA_029582245.1 Solanum etuberosum | reverse complement strand
GGAAGGAGAGAGACGAGTGAGAAAGAGGAGATAAATTTGCTATAAAATCTTACCTATAGTATAAATTGTAATTATTTTAAATTATAGTTGTATATAGTAAATACATATCACATGTTTGCCACACTATGTAACTTTCCCTTTAATTAATTATAGTCCAATATTGGACTAGCCCATTGATTTGGGCTACAAATGATGAGCTCATTTTGCTAAGCCTAATATGTCATTTCATCATAAAGGTCCAGTTTGATGTCATATGTCAAATGACGTTACATGTCAAGTCAAACGAAGATGTTAAATAGGATCTTACCATATGTCAATATGACATGGCATGCCTAGCCAATTCCAAGGCCACTAAAAATCTGTCACATGTGTAAAAATGATATGTTCCGATCAATTAAATATCATCATGTCACTTAAATCTGATTGGTCGAAAGATGCTTGTCCTCACCACAACTCCTCCATTCTACAGCTATAAATAGGCCCCCTCATATTTTAGAAAATATACTAGAATTTTAACAAGAAGTCAAAGGCTCATGGATCAAACGACATAAATTTCTCAACAAGCTATATGTTAAAGCATTTAAGCACTCAAGATCAAGACACCAAATTTAAGAATAAGCTCAAATTCACACATATCTTTGTTAATTTATTGGGTTACCAGAGTCGAATAAGGGTTTAAGTTACCTCGAAAAAATGATATTAAGCACCTTTTGAGGTTCATAAATATAAGTTTCGATCAAATTTAAGATTGTGTGGAGACATAGGTTATAAAGCGACATTGAAAAGTAGAGATGGCAATTTCAGCCCATATAAGTGAAATGAATCTATTTTTCCCATAGTAAATTAAATGTATCAATGGATCCCTCATATTTTCTTAAATGGGTAAATATGTACTTCAACCTATTTAAGCTCACACAAATATGGACAAAATGAGTAAACATGAGAATCCATATATACCCATATATCACTCAGTTATCATAACAATCCCTAATTGCACTATTTATTTTTTAAAATAAAAAATAGAAAGGATAAGTCATCGACATCCACTTAAAGTTGTCCGCATAATCTATTTGAACACCTCAACTAAGGCTTGTACATATTGAACACCTCTACCACTTCAAATTGACACCTATTTGACTTTTTTTGACAATCAACCAAAAATTTGAAGTGTGTGAGATACACTCGTTGTGACGTGGCACAATGACGAATTAAACTTTGACATGTCATTTAGTTTCAAAAAATTATTTAAAAATATCTTTTAAGAAAATAATTTGTATTAAGGTAAAAAATAATATAAAAACAAAAATCAACCCTATCTACCCAAAACCCCATTCCGACAGAACCAGTCCGCCACAACAGTCGGTCCACTAGTCCGATAACGAGCGACGGACGTCTTCCCCATATTTCTCTCATCAACACCATAGCTGCTACCTTCCCTCTTCCTTTTATTCCCATTTGGCAATTTTCATCAATATCATAGCTGTCATTTCTTCGATCTCATTCTCTTCTTCATACATCATTTAAGATTTGTTGATAGTTTTTTGTACTGTGGATTCTTCAGGGTTTGAATTATTTAACAATTTCAAAGAAAATAAATTTAGATTTGTATTAGTCTTGTCGGAAAAAATAGAGGCTCACCGGATATTTTTTGACGCAATCTGATTTTTATTATTATCATTATATTCCCTTCTATATCTTTAAACTCTTTTGAATTTTTCTACAATTAATAAGGTTAGAATTTTTTTTGTATCAGTTAACTCTTTTGAATTTTTCTATTTTGACGGCCATTTGTTTAATGGGCACTTTTCCGATTAAGATAAGAACGACAATATTGGTGATGACGGATGATAGTAGAAAGGAAAAATAAAGGTGAATGTAGAAAGGGGTGTGGCAGGGACGTTGGCAAAAGGATTTAGCCGGTGAGGAAACTGCAAAAGATTAAGGTGGTTTGAAATTGGGGAAGAAGATACTGTTAGGGAATAAATTTTTTTCATGCACACATTTTTGCTCCACTTTTTAAATGTTGACATGTAATTTTGTGATTGGATTATAAGTAAATTGTATTGGTTTCACGTGCTTGTGAGGTATGTACTACACCTATGATGCCACATCATTAAAAAGTATGTAATAGATACATGTTTTGAATAAGAGAGATGTTTAATAGGTACACACCTTAATTGAAATGTCAAAGTGAAATATGCGACTAACTTTAAGTGGTTGTGGATGACTTAAGCCAAATAGAAAATTGGGGCTGGGGGCAAAAAAAAAAAATTAAAATTGGAGGGAGGGGGAGGTGGGGGTCCAGGGTAAAAAAATAAAAAATAATAATAATATGGAGGTGGGGTGGGGTGATAGGGGTTGAGGTACTAACAATTTAGCTTTGATTTAATTTTTTTTTTTGGCTTTAGGAGATTAAAGTGGGTTACAACCATTTTAGCCAAGTCATATTTGATCAAATTCATATTTACCCATATTTTATATGAGTGTATTGTGATCTAATCTATTTTAACTCAATCCATCTAAATCCGATCCAATCCACATATTTGCCACCCATGTTGAAAAGTAAAATAAAATAAAATACGTAAACATTCTTAAATAAATATCAGCTAATCAACTTGTTTATTAACCAGACAAAGACTACCATATTAGGTGCAAATGAATGACTAAAGCAATGTAAAAGTACATAAACAAAAAAACAAGTTATTTAACTAATTAATTTTAGCCGGCACAAGTTATATTTTAAAACTTTTTACGTGATTTTACTAAGTACTGAATCGTAAGTGGTTAACTAATACATTCTTCCAGTTTTTTTTCTCTTTTTTTTTCCTACTATAATTAGAAGTATGGATTTTGAAAAGGTATCTATATGTGTGCTTGATGTCATTTAATTTCAAATTGAGGACACGTGGCCTTTTCTGCTGAAACTAGATAACATGTCATACATATACTCATACCTTTAACTCTTCTCTCAGTTTCTCATCTTTATCCAACTTTCATCAGATTCCTCTCATCCTCATCCCACTTTTAGCTCCCCTTTGTTTGTTTTGATTAATGATTCTCGAGTCTTAAGGCTTGAATGAATGAATGCAGTAAAAACATTTTCCTTCGTATCAAACACACCCCAAGTGTTAACTTTTGATTCCAATATCCAAGTGCAGTGTGTTTTTTTCTTGTGAAAGTTTGATTAAATCATTGTACTTGTGAAAATGTTCTTCATCATATATTGCTCCAACTAGATGAATGCCATAAGTTGAGGACTGATAACACGAATACTTTTCTCATTAATATATGTTGATGTATTAATGCATTTTTTTTGGCGAAATAGTCTGGTGGACCCTTATACTTATATCAGTTTGTATTTTAGACCCTTCTACTAACCCATTTGTCATCTTTACCCTTGTACTTGTATCAGATTTGAAGGGTAGAGTTGTGAGGTATTTTAGAATGATTCGGATCTTAGGTTAAAAATTTGTGGGGTGTTACAACCAATGTTGTCTCTATCAGATTCTTCCTATATGATATGATAGGTTGTTTCAGACTTTATTTCTGATACAGTATTTTAAATCTTATATTGTTGTTCTTAGTGTTATGCTATGTCATTAGGTTAGCTTGGGGTCACTTGTGTAAGAACCGTATCGTATCTAGGGGTAGTTTCAAAGCGTTACAAAACACATCTAAGACTCAATAGAGGGGACCCCAGTACTAGTATGCCAAAGATACACCAGAAACGCCAAACATATCCTCTTCTATAATTTCTTAGCATGAATATAGGATATGATATTTTTAGGGGTAGGACTACAATACCTTTCACTCAAGTTTAGACATCCCCAATATAGATATGTAGACTATCTTGGCATGACAATATGAAATTGCATGGTATTGAGACAACCAACTCATCCCCAAAATAATAACAAAACTGTCCATGTAAAATGTCGTCAAGTCTACCCAAGTCTTATAAAAGTCATCACACAAGAAAAATAAACTTTATAAACAATCACAGAATCCCCCACAAGAGTTGACAACATCAAGGGATTCACAAATCATATCCAAACAAACTACAAAATAAGTAGACACATACGAAAAGGTAGAAGTAGGATCAAATACATATGTAGCATCCGGTCACAGACTAGAATGGTACTTGTAATAACCATGCTAGTTACATCAACCTCGATTCTACTTGGGAAATATAGAAATGAGCCCGACCACTTGTTTGTGAACCACCTCTTCTAGGCCGAGTACTACCTCTACCTATCTGAACATCATCCTGGTTAGGCTAGATACCACCTCTGCTTCCTATGGTGTGTCCACGTTCCCAAATAGAGGACGATTTCTATTGTATCAATTGCCTCATATACCTAGCCACTTTATGTGAATCTAGGGCACCACTTTTGAATGTATCCAGGATAACCTCATTCATAACAAATCCAATCCAACGTCATCTGTTAGGCTAAAGCAAAAATTGTACATTAACCTCCATAGTTTGATGACTATTGGTTGACCTCTGATAGACACCCTACTAATACCTTTATCATTGACTGAACAGGGCATCTAGAATACCCCTAAGGAACTGGTCTCTTAGAAAAGGATCCACTAAAACCACCACCATTTCGGGCGTTATTATCCACTGACTTATCCTTTTGGCTGTTAATCGATTATCCTCTTAGAATCAAGGAATTATTTCTTATACTTTAAATCTCACGTATAAACTCATATTTACCTTTTTGGGATAAATAGTATGACATTCATCGTGGGGCTAAGGATAATTATGGTATAATTTTTATCATACTGGTCTAATTCGAACAAACTTTGTTTATGTGAAGCAAAACAATTAGGTTGTCATATTTGTTGAGTCACCCTTAATTGTGAATCGAATATTTGATAATCACGCTAAACAAAGTTAACTTACCTAATTTATAAAAATTATGGGTATCAAACCGAATAAGTAAAAACAAGAATTATGGGCCAAAAGCCCAGAACCTTATTGTCGCCCATTAAATTGCATTAGGGCTCCATCTTAGTATAATTTGTGGAAAATAGTTGTCTCCATATCAGAAGTTCCCAACTCCAAGAGCTCAAATTTGTGTTGCCAAAATGGAACCAGAAGATTAAATCTTCCATCAACACCAAAAATGAAGCAAAACCATTGTCCATTGTCAAATTCCATCAACTATCCAATCATGAAAATCCATATGATGTCATCATAAATCATCATTGAATCCACTTAAGGCTACCAGTGATATTCCTCTTAAAATTCAGGTCTGTTGAAAAATCTCGTCTTGCCTTAATTTCTAGGTGTGAATTTATCAAGACGCATCTTACTATATTATTTGATAGAAAATATTATACACACCACATCCTTATGCTAGCCCAACATAGGTGCGTATATGGTAATGGATATAAATATTGTTTTAAGAATAATTATGTTAGTTCTTTACTTAATCACTCTGTGATTGAGGAATATAACTTGGATTATCAATTGAATGATGCTTGCAAACAAGTTTGTGTTGTGGGTTTATTAAATGGAATGATTTTAATTTTCATTGGATCCACTAATATGTTTATATGGAATGCATCAATTAAAAAGTTGGAGAAATTTACTAATCTTAGACCTACATTAATGAGGCTTGATTTACACATATTTGATTTTGAATTTGATAAATTTCATTATGATTATAAGTAGTGTGTAGTCTCAATACTAGAATTTCATATCAAGTTGAGGTCAACTTATATAGTCAAATATATATTATTTGAGAAGTGTTGATGGTTGCCCGAGTTCAGGACTATTAAATGATTCGGGTAAGTTTGTGAACAAAAATTTTTATCGGCCTACTACTTCTGCTGGTCTTACTACATATTAAGATTGGTACACCATTTTTTTTTATTTGGCCAACGAAAAATGGAAAAAGATGGAGAATCTTTGCAATGAAAATGGTAGTTTTCTGCCGATGGAGCGTTGGAAAGTGATCTTTTTTGTATATTCTTATTATCCAGGAAGTCATGAAGATGTGTGGGTTAAGAAAGAGTATGGGGTTAAAATGTGTTCCATACTCCTTGATAGCCTACATATTTGCGTGACTTCTAATGTAATAAAAAAAATGGAAAGACGACCTCCAAACACTCTAACCGGTGGAATATTATAACACCCCAAAAATCTTTAAGCAAAAATATGAAACATTCTTCATAAGTTTATAGGGTTGTGCCGGATGATTCTTAATTGTGCATAGATATTAAGGTCAATTATTTAGTGTGGGAGGATATTTGGAGATGAATTAAGGTATATAATCTCCTAACACAAAGTTGAGTTGAAAATTTCCTTATCCATAGAGTTTCCATATAAGAATTTTCTTGGGTAAACTTTAAACAATCATATCTCTTAACACATGAAGCGTTAGGTAATTTTCTTGGGTCTATAAATCTTCTTTCCAACGTCATCAAGTTTGCATCATTCCGAGTTCGGAGTAGAAAGTTATGATCATTTTACTAAATAATGTAGCGCAGTTCCGTTTTGACCGACGAGAAAATTCTAAAAAAAGGTAATTTTCTTGTTCTTATATCACTAAGTAAACCTTAAAACGGTTATATCAACTTCTATAAAGTCCTAAACAATTATATTCCCTTCTTTTAACTCCTCCTTCTCCTCTCTCAAACCCTAAGACAAAATTCTAAGGAAAATCAAAGCATAAGACTTCCAAGCAAAGATTCTTTCAAATATTTTTAAAGATTCTTCTTCAAATAATGTTCTCTCCAATCTTTTTCAAGATTCTTCTTCAAGTGAAATCCTTCTCCAAAGAATTTAATATTTCCCATTCAAATTCCTTCTTTTAATCATAAATCATTAATAGAATTCTCAACCCTTAGCCATAGGATTTTCAAGAACTAATTCAAGAATCTCAAGAAATGATTTCATTATCATTCTTCTTCAAATAAAGGTATTTTCAAGATTCATGGAGCGTTAAAGGGATGTAAGATTATTAAAGTGAGGAACTTTGTTCTTCCTCACGCGCTACTCCTACAATATATATTTTAAGATCAAAGCTAGGGCTTTTACCAAAGATTCTATGATTTTGAATTTCATTTATCTCCAATTATTGGTACTTGATTTTTTTCATCAAAATTATGGTATTTATGTCATTATTGATTATTGATTTATGGTTCATGATTATTATACATGGACCCCTTTCTAATAAAATTTATTTAAAAGCCTTATTGTAGTATTTCATATGCATTAATTTCATAAATAAAGTATATTCAAGATTTTAAAGAAGTCATGAACCATGAAATACTACGACAAGATTTTTAAATAACTTTGGTTAGAAAGGGGCCCATGTGGTATAATAATCATGAACCATGAATCAATAATCATTAATGACATAAATATCATAATTTTGATGATAAAAATCAAAAATCAATGATAGGAGATAAAGGGAATTCAAAATCATAGAATCGTGGATAAAAACCCTAGCTTTGATCTTAAAAATATATATTGTAGGAGTAGGGAGTGAGGAAGAACAAAGTTCCTCACTATAATAATATTACATACCTTTCACGCTCCATGAATCTTGAAGAAGAACCCTAATTTGAAGAAGAACGATCAAGAAATCCTTTCTTAAGATTCTAGAATTAGTTTTTTGAAAATGTTATGGCCAAGGGCTAAGAATTCTATTAATGATTCATGATTTTAAGAAGGAACTTAAATTGGAAAGATAAATCTTTAGAGAAGGATCTACCTTGAAGAAGAATCTTGAAAAAGATTAGAAAGAACATCACTTGAAGAATAATCATTAAAAATATCTGAAAGAATCTTGCATGGAATTCTTATGCTTTGAATTTTCTTTCAATTTTGTCTTAGGGTTTGAGAGAGGAGAACGAGGAGTTAAAATATGGAAATATCCTTGAAAGTTTATCATGATTTAGATGATTCCGATTAAGTATCTCTTATGAATTGATATGTTATGAAGTCATGATATTTCAAAGGAGATATTCTTATGATTTATGAATCTTCATGATTAAATTGGTATTACTAAATTCTTACCATTTCAAAGACTAAGATTATGAATACGGTATAATTTTATATATTTCCGTTGGGAGTTACTTAGCAGCGAGCGGGCTTTTGGGAATAAGGTTTTCGTTTAGCGTTCGTGGACCTTTAGTAGCAATCCCTAAGTCCCAGAACAATGTTCCACCATAGAATCCTGTCTCAGATAGAAATTAGTTAGTGGATCCATCTTAGGTCAAACTCGTGGTCCTTACCTTGGCATGTAGGACAATCTCTTTTCGGTAAGGGAGTAAGATACCAGACTCCATCTTATAACTCACATGGTTTATATAGATTAAGAATATATCCCACAGTTCAGTTTTTCATATTATTGCTTTGACCTTATATTTAGTTATTTTAGTTTCAGTATTTATCAGTTGCATGTTTTACTACTTGGTCATTTCATAATTCATGTATTTCAGTTTCATATTCAATTTAGCATCCCAGATTCATCAAGTCCAGTTTTACAATTTATCATCCATATATCTCCTACTCAGTACATTCTTCGTACTGATTCACATACCTCTTGTGCCTACATATTTTATATGATGTAGATTCACATACCTCTTGTGACTATGTCAGTATCAAGGGTTAGCTTGGATCACTCATGACTTTAAGCACCGTGTTACGACTAAGGGGTAGTCTCTGATCGTAACATATACTAACCATTTTTCATAGCATATCATCTCCACCTTTCTTTATTTTTCATTAGATGAATCAAAATAAGCCTCATATGTATTAATTATTAATACAAGAAGCAGTAGTATGCCAATAAAGTTTCCCATTGACAAACTTACCTTAAAAATTTAATAGCCTCGTCCTCAGACAACCATTAACACTTTTTCAAGAATAATTATTTAAACTATCTAAGTTGATCTAAACTTGTAGTGTTGGAAATATAGACTACCTTTGTAGTCATCGCGAAATTCATCATTCAAAACCATCTATGGGCCAACAATTAGGCCTCATTAATGTAGGTCTAGGATTAGGAAATTTCTTGAACTTCCTAATTGATGAATATAAACATGTGAGTGGACTTAAAGGAAGGACAAATCAACCCATTAATTAAATTCATGATCGAAACAAATTCGTCATTGACTAGATATTCAAAATTATATTCCTCAATAGGGCCATTAAGTAAGGAACTAACAGAACAATTCTTAAAATGGTATTAATATCCATTACCATATGTGTACCTATGTTGGATCAACACAAGGTGGTGGTGTATGTAATCCATCTTTTCTATCATCAGATACACTAAGACGAGTATTGATAATTATAAGGGTAGAGATCAAAGAAAGCCAATATTTTAAAATAGACCTCAAGTGTAAGAGATTTCAGTGATAATTTATGATGATGGGAACAACTGAAATTAAATATTTCATTGAAGCTGATGGAAATTGAGAATGGACAATGAATTTGTGTGTAGATCTAAGCAACTTATTGCCTATATTTTATTATATCGAAGTTGGGAAGATTGAGAATAGAAATTGAGAATGGACAATGGATTTGTGTGACGACCCAGGGGTACACCCTAGATGTAACATGGCGTATAGGACTCCGAGAGACCCCATACAATCCACTTAGCATTCATAACATAAGAAACAGAACAAATGAAGTAAAGATAATATTTCAAGTCTAATAGTTTTATAAAAGTAAAGCGGGAGTCTAAAAACACTTGTCTCAATAGTCATCTAATACAATTGAATGAAATTGGGCGTAGCCCATACATCATGTCCAAAACTGAAATACAAGAAAGAGACTAAAAACAATGAAAGTTTGTCCTCGAAACATGAGGACTCACCAAAGCTCGGGAACCTAGAAATCAACCCCTAACCACGAAACTGAGAATCCTGACTGTCAGACCCTACATTTGGGGAAATGTAGGCAACAATATGCGTTAGTACAAAATAATGTACCAAGTATGATAGCTATGCATAAAACATTTACATCATGCTAAAAGGGGATATTTCATGACATGCAATTGACCAAGCTAAAACATGATATAAAAGGGTTAGAAAACATAAGTCATAAAACCATGGCCAATGCAAGCTAACATCATTAAACCTTTGAACACATGTGAGATACTTCTTGAAGTAACCTTAGTTCATTATTATTGTGGGAACTAGCCTTAATCGACATAGAGACCATGTGAACTATAATATGATCCTCCGGTGTCTCCCACACCGAAAAGGGTTGTCCTACTTACCAAGGTAAGAACCATGAACTTCTGGCTTAAATGGATCCACTAGCTAATGTATATCTAGACAATCATCCTATGGGGGCACATAAGTAAGGGATAAGGAGATGGATTCTAGAAACCCAGCCTCTACTAACGGGAGAGCTTCCATCTCAATATCCTCTCGGTGCTAAGCATAAATCCCACGGAATAGTCATTTGTTACTTGTACTTATTATCCATGGAAGGGCACGTCATCTTGCCAATCCAAGCTAAGTCATTATCCATGGAAAGGTATCATTCAATAACCAATCCAAGCTATGTTTCATTAGGATAGCTCTTAATCTTTCATTCAATTAGGTGAGAAAACCTTTCAACCTTAGAATCCTTACTATGTGAGAAAACCTTTCACATCATGCTTTCATGTGTTTATGAGAACAATCCTTTCAACAACACAACAACAACATCATCATTGATACTTTACTCTCAAAGCATCCTTAAAACATTAGCATAGATTTCATAAGAAACAAAATAGGCCTCATATGTATTAATTATTAATACAAGAAGCAGTAGTATGCCAATAAAGTTTCCCATTGACAAACTTACCTTAAAAATTTAATAGCCTCGTCCTCTTACAACCATTAACACTTTCTCAAGAATAATTATTTAAACTATATAAGTTGATCTGAACTTGTAGTGTTGAAAATATAGGCTACCTTGTCGTCATCACAAAATTCATCATTCAAAACCATCTATGGGCCAACAATTAGGCCTCATTAATGTAGGTCTAGGATTAGGAAATAACCGAAATTCTTAGTTTTGTTGTTAATTTCTCCTTAGTTTCAAATTACTGTGTAAAATCAGATACTCTTATATATGTTCTCAGTTACTTTCACCTGATGAGGTATACAATTTACTCATGTTCCTGTTTTAGCTTGTGTTTATATGGTCATATCCTTATAATGATCAAGTCTTTTCTGACAGAAAAATTATAGGATGGCCTATGTTGATATATGAGAGCTCACTGAGTATATCGTAAAACAGAATCAAGACTCGTGTTTCTAGAATCTGACTGGTGATTCGAAGACATCTCATATCTTTCTGTACCATTATTTCAGAGACTAATCGAAGCCAGAAGTATTCAACATGAAAATTTAAGAGGTGCTATGATGTACTACTATACATAAAATCAGTAGCAGAAGAAAATAAGAAACAGAAGGAAGAATCAGATAACAAATCCAGAAGAAATTCCATTTCATGTATATAAAACTATACAATCCCCAAACTCAGAAAACAGAGGATTTCATGTAGTACACATTATACATGAATGTTAATCCAAGAATCTGCTGAATATATCTAAATTTTTACTCTTACTAATAACACCATACTCAAAAAGTTCTTCAATTCCTACCATTCAACATAAATTGCTTAAACCTGTCATTAGCATCAGTAAAGAATGGACCATTCAAAAGCTGATCAGCAGTTGGCCTGTTCACTGTATTCTCTCTAAGACAAGCAAGAACAATCTCCTCAAACTCCTCCGAAAACGCCCTTTTCTTTCGATTAACCAAATTCTTCATCACTTCCTTGAATCTCCCATCCCTCTTGATCATCATCTTTTTAAGTGATTTAGGTAGTTTCTTCTTCCTCCTTATCTTATTGACTATATAATTCAAGTCTTTATGATTCTGAACAGGTAAATCCCCATACGCTAATTCCAGTGCTGTTATTCCCAATAACCAAATATCAGATTTTGGTCCACTCCTACCTTCATTTTCTCTTCCAAACACCTCTGGTGCAGCAGTCCATCAAAAAATATATTTCGGATTCATAAACGGAGCGTATTGATTATTGGCTTGATTTGGGTTTTCAGAATTATAAACAAATGCTTCATATGCTAACTTGATCGAAATTTCTTGAGTATCATCGTCGATACGAACAAAGATATCTCCAGCATTCAAAGTGTTATGAACCCTTTGATTAAACTCAACATGAATTTAATCTCTTAGACCAATTAATTTGATAGGTCATAGGCCACCTAATTTATTATAGGCTGAGATATATTAGTATTTGAAGTTGACCTTTATATGAACTCATATAAAAAATTAGCCAATAGAAATGCTTTGAACTTGGCTTGGTGTTTGAGGTCTCGTATGACCCTAGATCACTTTAGATACTCTTGATATACTTGGTAAAGGACTTTACAACATCTGAGCAAGTAGGACGTCACCTGGTTCAAGATGATATACTTAAGACGAATGATTCAGATTTGAAGGGTAGAGTTGTGAGGTGTTATAGAATGATTTGGCTCGTAGGTTAAAAATTTGCGGGGTGTTACAGCCTATGTTGTCTCTATCAGATTCTTCCTATATGATATGATAGGTTGTTTCAGACTTTATTTTTGATAAAGTATTTCAAGTCTTATATTGTTGTTCTTAGTGTCATTCCATGTCATTAGGTTAGCTTGGGGTCACTTGTGTAAGAACCGTATCGCATCTAGGGGACCTCAGTACTAGCTTGGGGTTAGTTTCGGGGCGTTACAAAACACCTCTAAGAAATCTCACTTTATAGGAACTGACTCAATGGAGGGGACCTCAGTACTAGTATGCCAAAGATGCACCAGAAACGCCAAACGTATCCTCTTCTATAATTTCATAGCATGAATATAGGATATGATATTTTTAGGAGTAGGACTACAATACCTTTCTTTCAAGTCTAAACATCACCAGCATAGATATGTAGACTATCTTGGCATGAAAATATGAAATTGTATGGTATTTAAACAACCAACTCATCCCCAAAATAATAACAAAATTGACCATGAAAAATGTTGTCAAGTTTACCCAAGTCTTATACCCTATAAAAGTCATCACACAAGAACAATAAACTCTATCAACAATCATAGAATCCCCCACAAGAGTTGACACATGCAAATGAACATCAAGGGATTCACAAATCATATCCAAAAAAACTACAAAATAAGTAGACACATACGAAAAGGTAGAAGTAGGCTCAAATACGGATGTAGCATCCGATCACAGACTAGAATTGTACTTGTAATAACCATGATAGTTACATCAACCTCGATTCTACTTGGGAAAATATAGAAATGAGCCCGACCACTTATTTGTAAACCACCTCTTCTAGGTCGAGTACTACCTCTACCTATCTGAACATCACCATGGTTAGGCTAGATACCACCTCTTCCTATGGTGTGTCCACGTTCCCAAGTAGTGGATGATTTATATTGTATCAATTTCCTCATATACCTAGTAGGGTAGGAAAGCCTATTGCTGAGCTACCTAGCCACTTTATCTGAATCTAGGCCACCAGTTTTGAATGTATCCAGGATAACCTCATTCATAACAAATCCAGTCCAACGTCATTTGTTAGGCTAAAGCACAGTATGTACATTAACCTCCATAGTTTTTATGACTATTGGTTGACCTCTGATAGACACCCCACTAATACCTATATCATTGACTGAACAGGGCACTTAGAATACCCTTAAAGAACTAGTCTCGTAGAAAAGTATCCACTGAAACCACCACAATTTCGGGCGTTATTATCCACTGACTTATCCTTTTGGCTGTTAATCGATTATCCTCTTAAAATCAAGGGATTATTTCTTATACTTTAAATCTCACGTATAAACTCATATTTACCTTTATGGGATAAATAGTACGACATTCATCATGGGGCTAAGGATAATTATAGAATAATTTTTATCATACTCGTCTAATTCGAACAAACTTTGTTTATGTGAAGCAAAACAATTAGGTTATCATATTTGTTGAGTCACCCTTAATTGTGAATCGAATATTCAATAACCGCGCAAAAAAAGAGATAACTTACCTAATTAATAAAGATTTAGTAGCAGAGGGTATCGAACCGGATAAGTAAAGACAAGAATTATGGGCCAAAAGCCCATAACGTTATTGTCGCTCATTAAATTGCATTAGGGCTCCATCTTAGTATAATTTGTGGAAAATAGTTGCCTCCGTATCAAGTTCCCAACTCCAAGAGCTCAAATTTGTGTTGCCAAAATGGAACCAGAAGATTAAATCTTCCATCAACACCAAAAATGAAGCAAAACCATTGTCCATTGTCAAATTCCATCAACCATCCAATCATGAAAATCCATATGATGTCATCATAAATCATCATTGAATCCACTTAAGGCTACCGGTGATATTCCTCTTAAAATTCAGGTCTGTTGAGAAATATTGACTTGCCTTAATTTCTAGGCGTGAATTTATCAAGACGCATCTTACTATATTGGTTGATAGAAAAGATTATACACACAACATCCTTATGCTAGCCCAACACAGGTGCGTATCTGGTAATGGATATAAATATTGTTTTAAGAATAATTATGTTAGTTCTTTACTTAATCACTCTGTGATTGAGGAATATAACTTGGATTATCAATTGAATGATACTTGCAAACATGTTTGTGTTGTGGGTTTAGTAAATGGAATGATTTGAATTTCCATTGGATCCTCTAATATGTTTATATGGAATGCATCAATTAAAAAGTTGAAAAAATTTACTAATCTTAGACCTACATTAATGAGGCTTGATTTACACATATTTGATTTTGAATTTGATAAATTTCAATATGATTATAAGTAGTGTGTAGTCTTAATACTAGAATTTCATATCAAGTTGAGGTCAACTTATATAGTCAAATAGATATTATTTGAGAAGTGTTGATGGTTGCCCGAGTGCAGGACTATTAAATGATTCGGTTAAGTTGGTGAACAGAAAATTTTATCGGCCTACTACTTCTGTTGGTCTTAATACATATTAAGATTGGTACACCATTTATTTGGAAAAATAAAAATGGGAAAATATGGAGAATCTTTGCAATGAAAATGGTAGTTTTCTGACGATGGAGTATTGGAAAGTTATCTTTTTATTATATTCTTATTATCCGGGAAGTCACGAAGATGTGTGGGTTAAGAAAGAGTATGGGGTTAAAATGTGTTCCATACTCCTTGATAGCCTACATATCTGTGTGACTTCTAATATAATAAAAAAACATGGAAAGACGACCTCCAAACACTCCAACCGGTGGAATATTGTAACACCCCAAAAATCTTTAAGCTAAAATTTGAAACATTCTTCATAAGTTTATAGGGTTGTGCTGGATGATTCTTAATTTTGCATAGATATTAAGATCAATTATTTAGTGTGGGAGGATATTTGGAGATGAATTATGGTATATAACTTCCTAACACAAAATTGAGTTGAAAATTTCCTTATCCATAGAGTTTCCATTTAAGAATTTTCTTTGGTCAATTGGAATATATCATATCTCTTAACCTATGAAGCATTAGGTGGACCATAACCTATAAATTAAAGGTCTATAAATCTTCTTTCCAACGTCATCAAGTTTGGATCATTCCGAGTTAGGAGTAGAGAGTTATGATCATTTTACTAAATAATGTAGCGCAGATCCGTTTTGACTGACTCGAAAATTCTAAAAAAAGGTAATTTTTCTTGTCCTTATACCACTAAGTAAAACTTAAAACGGTTTTATCAACTTCTATAAAGTCCTAAACAATTATATTTCCTTCTTTTAACTCCTCCTTCTCCTCTCTCAAATCCTAAGACAAAATTATAAGGAAAATCAAAGCATAAGACTTCCAAGCAAGATTCTTTAAAAAAAAAAATCAAGATTCTTCTTCAAATAATGTTCTTTCCAATCTTTTTCAAATTCTTCTTCAAGGTAAATCTTTCTCCAAAGAATTTAATCTTTCCCATTCAAATTCCTTCGTATAATCATGAATCATTAATAGAATTCTTAACCCTTAGGCATAGGATTTTCAAGAAACTAATTCAAGAATCTCAAGAAAGGATTACATTATCGTTCTTCTTCAAATTAGGGTTCTTCCTCAAGATTCATGGAGCGTTTAAGGGATGTAAGATTATTAAAGTGAGGAACTTTGTTCTTCCTCACCCGCTACTCCTACAATATATATTTTTAAGATCAAAGCTAGGACTTTTACCCAAGATTCTATGATTTTGAATTTCCTTTATCTCCAATTATTGGTTCTTGATTTTTATCATCAAAATTATGGTATTTATGTCATTATTGATTATTGATTTATGGTTCATGATTATTATACCGCATGGACCCCTTTCTAATAAAATTTATTTAAAAACCTTATTGTAGTATTTCATATGCATTAATTTCATAAATAAAGTATGTTCAAGATTTTAAAGAAGTCATGAGCCATGAAATACTACGACAAGATTTTTAAATAACTTTGGTTAGAAAGGAGTTCATGTGGGATAATAATCATGAACCATGAATCAATAATCATTAATGACATAAATATCATAATTTTGATGATAAAAATAAAAAATCAATGATAGGAGATAAAGGGAATTCAAAATCATAGAATCGTGGATAAAAACCCTAGCTTTGATCTTAAAAACATATATTGTAGGAGTAGTGTGTGAGGAAGAATAAGGTTCCTCACTTTAATAATCTTACATACCTTACACGCTCCATGAATCGTGAAGAAGAACCCTAATTTGAACAAGAACGATCAAGAAATCCTTTCTTGAGATTCTAGAATTAATTTCTTGAAAATGTTATAGCCAAGGGCTAAGAATTCTATTAATGATTCATGATTTTAAGAAGGAACTTGAATTGGAAAGATTAAAATCTTTAGAGAAGGATTTACCTTGAAGAAGAATCTTGAAAAGATTTGAAAGAACATTACTTGTAGAATAATCATTAAAAATATCTGAAAGAATCTTGCTTGACAGTCTTATGCTTTGAATTTTGTCATAGGGTTTGAGAGAGGAGAAGGAGGAGTTAAAAGATGGAAATATCCTTGAAAGTTTATCACGATTTGGATGCTTCCGATTAAGTATCTCTTATGAATTGATATGTTATGAAGTCATGATATTTCAAATGAGATATTCTTATGATTTAAGAATCTTTATGGTTGAATTGGTATTACTAGATTCTTACAATTTCAAAGACTAAGATTATGAATATGATATAATTTTATATATCTTCGTTGGGAGTTACTTAGCACCGAGCGGGCTTTTGTGATGAAGGTTTCCGTTTAGCGTTCGTGGACCTTTAGTAGCAATCCTAAGTTCTAGAAAAATGTGTCACCATAGGATCTTGTCTCAGATAGAAATTAGTTAGTGGATCCACCTTAGGTCAAACTCATGGTCCTTACCTTGGCATGTAGGACAATCTCTTTTCGGTATGGGAGTAAGATACCAGACTCCATGTTATAACTCACATGGTTTATATAGATTAAGAATATCTCCCACAGTTCAGTTTTTTAGATTATTGCTTTGACCTTATATTTAGTTATTTTAGTTTCGGTATTTATCAGTTGCATGTTTTACTACTTAGTCATTTAATCAATTCATGTATTTCAGTTTCATATTCAATTTAGCGTCCCAAATTCATCAAGTCCAGCTTTACAATTTATCGTACTGATTCACATACCTTTTGTGCCTACATATTTCATATGATGTATATTCAGGTTGTTACTATCAGGATCCTAGTTAGTTGGATCGCAGCTTGCAGTCAGAAGGTGATGAGTTCTCTAATCTCAAGCACTCAAGTCAATTTGTAGTTCTAGTATGTTATTTCTATGAGAAAAGACATAAAGTCACCACTGAAGTTGTTCCGTATTTTGATAAAGACTCCTTAACTTTGGAAGTGTCCTATCACCCCACAAAACTTTTTAATATCTTTGTAAATGGGCCATTTTGACCCATTCCCTCGTCTGGGTTGTGACCACGCACATGAGGTGCGTGATGTAGTATTTTCAATGCCATTAACTTGTTTAAAAGTGTCACGTGTCGCTTTATTTCTTTATTATTAATTATTTAATTAATTTACATCATCTTCCCCAAATTTAAACTCAAAAGAGCCATTGGTATCCCTTTCTTCATGATTTCATCTCTCTTTTTTTCAAAGCAAGATCAACGTTGTTACTCTCTCTTTGATGAATTTATCATCTTCTCCAAACACAATAAGGTAGAAATTCATTTTCTCTTTTAATTTTCAGTAGAAGGTTTTTTTTTTTTTTTTGTATCACTAAAAGCATCAGATTCGATTTCATTACAAAAAATAATGAAGGATAAAAGAGTCTGAGAGTCTTCTCAAACAATGCTAAACTGAAAATACACCACTCAGGAGGACAATGTAACTAAGAAAAAGGTCTAGATTAAGATGATTTATCGATCTTCAACAAAATTGTACTTAGAAATAACTATCTCCCAATTCAATACTTGAATGAAGCAATAATGGCGTCCAAGCTTCTCCTCAGCAGCTTTCTCAGCCTTAACTCTAAGTTTTGCCAACTGTTTTCTCCTCTCGTATGCTACCTGAGCTCTCTCCTTCCCCTTCCTCTTGTTCTCGAGTTCCTTGATAGTATCATAATGGTTCCATCTAACCTCTGATGAAAGCTTGCCCAAGAGACAGTACTTGTGTCCGGCTTGGAGCCTCAATACCTTTAGAGCATCAGGAATAACCATCCTCTTAATCTTGTCATATGGGGATGGGACACCCTCGTAAATCTTGTGATTAGATTTTGATCGAAAATGTCAAATTCAATTCCTTGTTCCTCCAAGAATCTTGACAGAGAGACAAGAAAATGTGAAGAATTTGGAAAGCTGAGAAATAACAAACAAAAAAATAACTTTTCTACTTTAGTAAAGAATCGGGTCGGGCTGAACGGGTTGAAAAGAGTGAGCATCACGCGCGACAACCCAGACGAGGGACTGAGTCAAAATGGCCCATTTACAAAGATATTAAAAAGTTTTATGGGGTGATAGGACACTTCCAAAGTTAAGGTGTCTTTATGAAAATACGGGACAACTTCAGTGGTGACTTTATATCTTTTCTCTATTTCTATTCACATGTATTTGAATAAGGTAAGCGGGGCTCATGTCCCACTAACTATAATCAGTATTAGTAGAGGCTTCATAGACATTCAGTTAGAGTTGTTGTATTCAGTCTATTCTATTTAGATTCCTTTCACATTACAATTGTTGTATACAAAACTTTGTTCAAAAATATATTGAACCAATATTCCATAATTATGCTTCCGCTCAGTCTTTTTCATTCTTTTACTTGTTCATATTTAGTTGCTCATGACTATGTCAGTATCAAGGGTTAGCTTGGATCACTCATGACTTTAAGCACTGTTTTACGACTAAGAGGTAGTCTCGGATCGTGACATATACTACCCATTTTTCATAGCACATCATCTCCACCTTTCTCTATTTTTCATTAGACGAATCAAAATAGGCCTCATATGTATTAATACAAGATGCAGTAGTATGCCAATAAAGTTTCCCATTGACAAACTTACCTTAAAAAATTATATTCCTAAATCACAATAGACCCATTAAGTAAGGAACTAACAGAACAATTCTTAAAAGGTCTTGATATACATTACCATATGTGTACCTATGTTGGATCAACACAAGGTGGAGTATGTAATCTTTTCTATTAGCAGAAACACTAAAACGATTCTTGATAATTTTAAGGGTAGAGATCAAAGAAAGCCAATATTTTAAAATGACTTAAGTCATATGTGGTCCCTTAAAGTTATCCGCATAATTTGACACCTCAACTGAGGCTAGTACATATTGAACACTTTTATCTATTTAAACTTTCTTCCTATTGAACACTCTCGATGACATGGCAAAATGCTTAATGAAAAGACGACATGTGGCAAGTGGGCCCCAAAAATTATAGAAAATGATTTTTAAATTTTTAAAAATAAAATTTATTTCAAATACATTTTCAATCTTTTTTTCTTATATATAAAAATATTGAAAATAATAACACATACTACCCAGCCCTATGCTACCCCACCCCCACGCTACCCCACCCCCTTTCTTCTTCATCTTCTTTCCTGCAACATTTCATTTCCTACACCACAAAACTCAATATCTTATCAAATTATTTACCGATTCAATTTTTTTTAAAAATAAAAATAAAATTCATACCTAATACGTGAGAGAAATATATAGAAAGAGACACGTACAAGAGTGATGAAGAAGCGGAGTTTGTTGACGGATAATCATTTCAAAATCGATTGCAAAAGAGAAATCAAGAGGACCCAAATTAATTTTATCAAATTCTTTGATATTATTTTTTACAAGTTAAATGGGTTTACATTTTAATTTTGAGTGGTGATGTTTGTTTGAAGGTGGCTGGAAATGGAGCTATCGGCTAAATTTTTTACTCCAATGTCCAAAAATCTTCTTTCGTTTTTGAAGATCCAATGCAGTTGGCTTTGAAAACCTAGTTGAGGTGAAGAAGACGACCGAAAGCGGGGGTGGGGGGTTTTTTCTTTTTGCTATTCAAAAATTATTGTTTTCAAAAACATTTTAAAAAATCTTTTAAGTCATTTACAATGCTAAAAATCAATGGGGAAGAAGAAAAAGTGAAGTTTTCTTGAAAAAATCATAATATGATTTTAGATATCTTCACGCGCCAAAGGAAAGTGAAAAACACTTTTTTTGCCATATCAGCATTTTGTGTTTAATAGGTATACATTTTGAGCAATTTAGGTGTTCAATAGGTACTAGCCTTAGTTGAGGTGTCTAAGTGATATATACGGACAACTTCAAGGGGCTGTAGATTACTTAAGCCTTTTAAAATAGACCTGAAGTGCAAGGGATTTCAGTGGAAGGCTTAAGAGGATTTGAGTGATAATTGATGATGATATTTATTTAATAACTTTGAATTTGATGCAGAGTTGTGATATTCTCGATAATTGATTATAATATGTGATTCGAGGCATTTCAGGTGAAAGGTGAAGAAGAGCACCCAAAAAATCTAAAAAGACGCAATGTAAGAAGTTAATATCGAAGTTGGGAAGAATTTCGGACGATGCAAGCTAGAGCATTGACTAGAACATTGGGCACTGCGCTAGAGCCCAAACTTTTAGAAGTTGAAAAAAGCACACTGACAGCGCACTGCCTAATGTGTCTTGTTCTCAAGATTACCTCTAGCTAGGAACCTACCACCAATTCTTCGTTTTATTGTTAATTTCTCCTTAGTTTCACATCACTGTGTAAAACCAGATATTCTTATATATGTTGTCAGTTACTTTCACCTGATGATGTATACAAATTTACTCATGTTCCTGTTTTAGCTTATGCAAGTTTATATGGTCATATCCTTACAATGATCAAGTCTTTTCTAATAGAAAAATTATAGGATTGGCCTCTGTTGATGTAAATATAGTAGAACAGAATCAAGACTCGTGCTTCTAGAATCCAAACCATCGAATCTGACTAGTGATTCGAAGATATCTCATATCTTTCTGTATCATTATTTCAGAGACTAATCGAAGCCACAAGTATTCGACATGAAAATTTATGAGGTACTAATTACTATAGAAAGTACCTTCCAGGACTTGTATTCGACATGACTAGCGTCTATCAAAAGAATTAGAATGTCCACTCTAAGCCAGAGGTATTTGACATGATCAACTTCATGGGAACGTATTATCCAAATAAAATCACTAGAAGAAGCTATAGGAGTAGAAGAAGAAAGAATCAGATGAATCAATATAGCATTTCATGCCTAAAATCAGTAGCAGAAGAAAATAAGAATGAGATTACAAATCCAGCAGAAGTTCCATTTCATGTATACAATCCCCAAACTCAGAAAACAGAGGATTTCATGTGCATCAATGTTAATCCAAGAATCTGCTGAATATATCTAAATTTTTACTCAAAAAGTTCTTCCATTCCTACCATTCAACATAAATTGTTTAAACCTGTCATTAGCATCAGTAAAGAATGGAGCATTCAAAAGGTGATCAGCAGTTGGTCTGTTCACTGGATTCTCTCTAAGACAAGCAAGAACAATCTCCTCAAACTCCTCCGAAAACTCCCTTTTCTTTCGATTAACCAAATTCTTCATCACTTCCTTGAATCTCCCATCCCTCTTGATCATCATCTTTTTAAGTGATTTCGGAAGTTTCTTCTTCCTCCTTATCTTATCGACTATATAATTGAAGTCTCTACGATTCCGAACAGGTAAATCCCCATACACTAATTCCAGTGCTGTTATTCCCAATAGCCAGATATCAGATTTTGGTCCACTCCTACCTTCATTTTCTCTTCCAAACACCTCTGGTGCTGCAGCCCATCTAAAAATATGTTTCGGATTCATAAACGGAGCGTATTGATTATTGGCTTGATTTGGGCTTTCGGAATCATAAACAGATGCTGCATATGCTAACTTGATCGAAATTTCTTGAGTAGCATCGTCGATATGAACAAAGATATCTCCAGCATTCAAAGTCTTATGAACCCTTTGATTAAACTCAACATGAATTTCATCTCTTAAACCAATAAGTACTTGTTTAAGAACAACAGAAATGAATTCCTCTGACAATTTTTTCTGAGGACGAGTAGATAGAATATATCGAAGAGATCCCTCAGACATATACGGCAAAACAACACATAACAACTCATCATTATCACTGAAAATGTTGGTAACAGCACTGAATATTCTCTTAGATCCAATTATTTTTCCATAAGGAGTATCAGTAAGGCCTGCTTTACCTTGACGCCAGAGGTCACGACTTTCAGTTTCACTTTCGTTCATATCGATGATCTTCAAAGTGACATATCCAGATTTGACAGGTTTTCCAGTATCTGGTTTATGTTCGGTATAGAGAGCTCTGAAAACAGCGCCGGATCCATCAGAAAAATAGCCAATGTCCAAGGTGAGAAGATACGTATCTTGAGTTTCTGGATCAATGATGATTGGCTGACGTACTGGTTGGATTTCTGGAGAAGATAGACTTGATCTTGAAACACGGGCGAAACGCATTGATAGACTTGATCTATTAGAATCGAATTGGAGTGGGAGACTTGCGAAAGAAGGAACAGGGTCTGGTGTATTTGAAGGAGAACCAATATAGGCTGGAAAACTTGTAGAACCAGTTTCTTTGGGAAGGTATGGGTTTCTGGGGTTCTGAATTTTCTTCATCTTTTCTTGGAGCAGAGAATCAGAATTTCAGAAAAAAAAAATGGAGTTTGGTTCGTGAAGAAGAAGAAGAAGAAGAAGAAATGTATTTATAGCTTTGGCAGTTTGGGTTGTTATTTCCCGCGCAGAATTGGTTCAACTAACCCTTGTATTTTCATTGAGTCTTTAATTTTTCAATTTATGCTACTATCCGTTATATTTTTATATTTTGATTATTGTATTAATGATTTTCTATATTTTATTTTTTGCAAATTTTTGTTACTATTTGTTATTTTTTGTACTTTAATTATCGTATTACTAGTTTGTTTTTTTTTTCCAATTTTTGCTACTATTTGTTATTTCTTGTACTTTGATTTCGTATTACTACTAGTTTTCTATCTTTTTTTAAAAAAAATTGCTACTATTTGTTATTTGTTATACTTTAATTATCGTATTAGTTGTAGTTACTATTCAAAATATTTTGTTACGTTTTCACTTTGATATATTCTTAATTGTTCTTTCTTGAGTTGAAGGTCTATCGGAAACATCTTTTCTATTTTTTTTTATTAACAGGGGCAACTCAAGCTCTTTGATGGACTAAAGCAAGAAATAAATCGAAGGATAATATTTTTATTATTTGAAGTTTATTCTTCTAACTTTTTTAAGATGCACAATTATTTCTTTCTCTTTTTATATGAAAAAGTCACTTTTTTAGTAAATAGTATTCTCTTCGTTTTAATTTATTTATCTGATTTTAATTTGCACAGAGTTTGAAGTTCAATTAAAGATTGAAACGGAAAGTACATCTTTTTTAGTCTTGTAGTATTAAATTAAAGATTGAAACGAACGTGTAATTTATTTATTTTTTTTAAAAAAAATCTATAATAATTATATTATTGCTAAAAAAAGAGGCATCACAATTTCTGGGATCAAGGCTAAGTGTCTTATTTTTCAATACATAAAGTTGCCTCCGAGCAAACGTAAAAGTTGTGTATATCTATCCTCCCCCAACCCCTATTTTATGATACTATACTGATTATGTTATTATTATATATCATCGTAGTCTCAATTCTAGAAATTGAATGGATTTTTAACTAAAACAACTTATATGTAAAAGAAAGAAGGGGAAAAAAGATTAGTTCTCCAAAATTCTTTAATAGTTGTTTAATTTTATTGTCCATTAAGTTCTTTGAGTCCAAACACATATTGATGTATTAGCAAAATTAATGCATGCATTACCTCTATGTGTCAGTAGTATTTTGTTTGGTGCACTTTTTCATGCTATGTATAATTAATACTTGCATTAGTTATACAATCAAGTATTAATTATACAATCTTTTGATGAAGTTATACACTAATACCATGAATTTCTAGGTACTAGTAATGCAAAGAGATTTAATGCATGTATTAGCCTTTTAATGACACAATTATCCCTCAAAACCCCTTTTACATCTTTTATACCATAATTGTGAAGGATATTTTTGTACAATATATGCTATCTTTAATACACCAAACCAAACAATGCATAAGAAATAATTTATGTATAACTAATTCAAGCATAACTAACACAAACATTACTAATGCAAGCATTGCTAATAGATTTTATTTAACATTATTTTTATACACTCTACCAAACGACCCCTAATTGTTTAACAAGGTCCCATTGAGCGTGACCATTAGTTACCTCACGATTTCAATCCAAGGACATTCATGAGTCATTGTATATTTTCAAAAATCACTACCGTAATAGGCGTAGAGATGATCTATGTTTATTTATTTTTGTTTATTTCATAAGTGGAGACATAATTCCACATATTAAAATGGTACATACGTTTAATAATGTCATTATTTTCTTTTTTTAATATACAAAATATTACATTTTTCAAGACATTCTATTTATTATGTTCAAAAGATGATTGTAGTAAGAAGACATTATATTTATTATAGTAAAATTACCATAAGAAGTAAGCAAAGTTAGAGTCTGTTTGACATTGCTGTTAGGAGCCCAGAAACACTTATTTTGAGAAAAAAAATTATTTGTTTTAAAAAAAAAGGTGTTTGACAAACTTATAAAACTGCTTTTAAAGAAAAACAGAAGCAGTTTTTCTGCTGTTGGGAAGAAGCTAAAATTTTCTGTTGTTAAAAAAAAGAGAAGTAGAAAATTCTTTTTTTCAAGACTAAAATGTTCCTTCCATATACATATATTTATTTATATATCTCTTATTAATTAATTAACATATCCCATATGTTTGGTTAAGTTCCATTTAAAAATTTTATTTTTTATTTTTATATAATAAATTTTGTATTTTATTTTACGTTTACGTATTATTATTTTATCTCTTATTTTACGTATTATTTTACAGAATTAGAAAACAAGAAGTAGGTAACAACAATATTTTTGTAAGATTAGAAAAAAAAGAAAAAAAACAATTAAAGATTTCAACCATTCAAAAAATGTATAATATTGATTGAAAATTTGAATATGAACATTTTAATTTAATAAAAATAAAAAATTAATTTAATTTTTTTTGTAATAAATGTTTAAATTAGTTTCTCTCTATAAAATAATCTTAATATTAAAAGTACATTAACACTTGTTCTTAATCGTAATTTGACTCTCAAAAACACTTTTTAACAAAGATTAGCCAAATACAATTTGCTTATAAAAAACACTTTTCAAATGAATTAGCCAAACACAAATTGTTTTTTTTCTTTTTCAAAAGCACACTTTTGAAAAAGTTATTTTGAAAAGGTGCAGTTTTTAGCATCAATGCCAAACATACTCCTTTTAATAGTGAACAATATTGTAGGACAAAATGAATAGAAATTAATATTCTTTCACTTAATTTAAAAGTTTTCCATAATAAATATTTAAAATAATTTTTTTACGTAAACAATTCTAATCCCCAAAATGTGCTTAGTATGATATTATTACAAATTTGATAGCCCCAAAGAACTTTAATAAAATATTTCAAAGAACAGATGACACCCAAATTACTATAAAATAATATTTTGATAAAATTCTTAAAATGAAACAAGTGTTGTAACAATAGGTAGAAATTGAAACAAATGAGTCCTAGATTGGATCAATGACCAAATTGAAGCATGAACATCTTCCTCTATCGGATTCGGATCTGCTGCCCAACAAAGGATCAACTTGCTCTCAGTTTCATCTTCTCCCAATTCATCTTGAGGGGAGAATAAGTAAGGAGTAACACTTGTGTGTATGTATCAATGGCTTCAAGTAATGAAGATTTACCTCAAGGAACAGTAAAGAATGTGTTGGACCAAGATACCCTAAAGTGGGTATTTGTTGGTGGAAAAGGTGGTGTTGGAAAAACAACCTGCAGTTCTACATTGGGTATCCTTCTTTCTCAGGTCAGATCTTCAGTTCTTATCATATCTACTGACCCTGCTCATAATCTCAGTGACGCCTTTCAACAACGCTTTACAAAGGCACCTACACTTGTCAATGGATTCAACAATTTGTATGCCATGGTACTTTCTCTCGTTTCTTTAAATGAATTGTCTATCTGAAAGGTTGGTTATTGAGGTCACGAGGAGAGGTAGAGGTTGCGCGAAGAAGTTTTGGGGAAAAAGTAATTAGGTAGGATATGAAATACCGGCAGTTTATCGAGGATATGACCTAGATAGGAGGAAGTGGAGAAAGTTAGTATATAGTCGAGCTCCGGTCCTTTGCTTCGGTTACTGTATTATTTGTATTGGAAATAATTTCTCTATAGCACTTGTGGGAGTGCACTACACTGAGTATGTTGTTGTTGTTGAATTATGACTCTCTGATTTTTACTTGAACTTTTATGTCTATATGCTTGTGTATAATAGTGAGTCGAAGAGTAAGTATAACTGTGAGATTTAGAGAACTCCTAGTTTTAAAGAACCACTAATTTGACCTGAAAAACAAGTTGTGGAGTATTGGAATGGAAAGGACAGAATGGTGTTTAATGGTTATTGAGAATTCATACTTTTGAATCCACTAGTTTGGGGATGAGACCTAGTTGTTGCAGGTCTTAATGTACTGTATCCAAAGGCTGATATCTACTCTATGATTGTCAATTCTTTTAGCATTCTGAATTTAAGGTCAATCTTGTTCAGATATGCTGTTATGGGTCAGGATTTTATGACTAAAATTATGTTCTTTAGGAAGTTGATCCAACTGTGGAGAATGACGAGACACTTGGATCAGAGGGAATGGATGATTTTCTGTCTGATTTGGCAAATGCAATTCCTGGAATAGATGAAGCTATGAGTTTCGCCGAGATGCTCAAGTAAGCGATGTTTCTCCATGACAGCTAAATCCCATATATGGCTGCTGCTCCCAAAAGAATAAGAAGGTTTATGAACTTCCAATATCAAGTGTTAAAGATCTGTACTTACATTAAGTTTTTTTGATTCCTGAGTAATAAGGATTAGCATTGGATTATATAAGGATAAACGAGACGAGATTTGTCTTTTGTATGATATGGGATGACAAAGGTTTCTTTGGATGTTTTCTTTTTTTTGAAAAGGTAAAGTAAGCATTATATTATAGCACAAAGCAGCCTGGCACTAAGAAATTGCAAAGGTAGTACACTGTCTAGGAATCCCTCATAACAAACCAAAAACGAAAAGACAGGATTCCACTCTACAAAAACCAATTCCTGTAAAGTATCCATAAAATCTAGCATTCATTGTTCATACTTAACATCCTGAAGATTACACCAAAAAACCCATAAGTATTTGAGATTTTGTACGAAAGGTGTTTTCCCTTCAAAACATCTTTCATTTCTTTCCTTCCATACAACCCAGCAGATAGAAGTAGGTACTGTGTTCCAAATCTTCTTCATTGGCTTACTGATTTCTTTGAGTCCCCAACAATGTTATACTGTCTCTTTAACTAAGTATGGCATAACGAAATGTACTTCAATGAGTTATTTGGATAAGTTTGTTCACTATAAACAGTGAGTGGAAAAGTAGGCTAATTTTCAATATTAAATCCAGTTATTGCATTAGATTTTAGGTTAGGCAGGAACAACTTGAATGATTCCTTGGCCTTCTGTATCTGGGAGATATTATATGACAAGTACAAGTAACTTGAAGAGGATGACCGCCGTTATTAGAATTGGTAGTTATACTATAAGTTGTTACGATTTTGAAAGTTCGGGTTCTATTTTCTTGGTGGTTATTGCAGCATCTACTGATTTTAGGAATTCAGGAATTTGGCTACATTATGTATCATTAACTAAACTCAATTATATAGTGCTGAGATTTTTAACTCTAAATTTCAAGGACTGAACTAGAATATAAACTATTCTTCCATAATTGTTCTCCCTTGCTTATCTAGATTGCAATAGAAATAGCTGGTGGTGGTAAAAAGATGCCCGTTTCAAGTACTGTGTAGAGTTTTCCTCTTCAGAATGAGGGATAGGGCATTACTCATTAGATATCACCTTCAAATTAATGAGGTGTAAAGCTGTGGCTGCGGAGTTAATGCTGCTGCTTCTTCTTCTACCCATGATGAAACCCCTCTTCTGCAGATTGTATTGCTGAAGATATGCCACATGTACTAGCTAACCTAAGCAAGCCACTTAGTGGAGCAATAGATTTCGAGAACCTATTCCAGAGCTGCTGTCTGTCATCCTTACCTGTAGACTGTATCTATTAGCAGGTTGTAATTAAACAGTAAAGTTGCGTTCTTTATCTAGCCAGTGAATCAGGTTCAGAATATAGCTCCTTTAGTCTTCTAAACTATGTCCAATTAGTATTATCAAAAGCAAAAAGCTCTAATATCCGTTGGGGCTTTAATTGAAAATAACGCAAAAAGAGAAAAAAGATACACACACACACACACACACATATATATATGTTTAGTCCAAAACTAATAATTATAAGCATGAATGACATAAATATGAACAAAGAAATTGAAAAAAGTTTACAACAAAGTGAAATATTAATTGCTTAGTGTTGCCTCTTCAGAAGAGGCTCATTGGCAAGGAAAAGTATGCCTTAGAACCTATATAACTACACTGAAGTTCATATTAAGGAAAGCGAAGCGCTCAACACATTTTGAGCCTCGCTTCAGAGCTTAAGAGTGCCTTTGACAACACTGTGTCCAATGACTTCACTTTTATGGTTTCCTTTTTCACTCCCTTTAAATTATGTGCAAAAAAATATCTTATCATTCACAGAAATTTCCGAAAATTTGGGGCAATCTATACACTTCTAGAACTTGGAGATTTCTTCTAAATATGATCCATCCATTTCACCTCTGCACTCTGCAATTGTAGTCTCCTTAACATATAAATCTGAAAATAATTTTTTCAAAGGGGTATTCTCTATCCACCATACTGCCATTATCTAGTTTTTCTTTTTCCAGCTCCTTCACTTTCACCATATTCTGAGCTCTGCCTATAGCTTTCAATGGAGAGTAATCCAATGTGGTCCTGTGACTGGATTAGTGCACCATTAATCTGCAATACAACAATTCATCTTGATAACCACCTTGCGCATTCTAGATCATTGTTGTACCTTCAGTACTTGAATGATAAACTCTTGTGCTGTAACCCCAAGTTGTTGATACTTAGTCCGTCTTTTTCTTTCGATGCTGGTATTTCTGACAATTTTAACCAAGTCCATTTCTCTTTTTTCTGCATTCCCTTCCCATAACAAGTCTCATAAGTCTGTCTAATTTATACTTGCTGGGTGGGGAATAATGACATGAAATATTGAAGTTGGGATTTGGGATGTCGATAATATTTATGATTTAATTCTTTATGAAAAAGAGTTTATGAGTTAACAGGAAATTGTGAGTAAAATTGGGCATGTTGGTGTTAGAAGTCATGATATGGAAAACAACATCAAGAAGAAACAGTCAGAGAGTACATGGCCAGGTTCACAAAAGAAAAGATCACCATCTCTAACTGCAGCAGCGAACAGGCTATTAAATCTTTCTGATGAGGGTGCAATAACCTATACTTGCATTGTCAATATACCATGAAATAGTAAAATAGAAATTATGAGTAACTGATAAAACGATGCAGCTTGTGGATAATGTTTCTGTTGCAACTCCCTTGGTTTGAGTTATGCAACCCTAAGCATTTCCTACCTAAGGGATCTGGAACTGATTCTGAACATACTATATTTTTGTAGATATTGATCTTTTTATTGGGGATTCAGTATATTTTCTATCTTCTCTTGATCGTGATCAATTCTCTTCCACGTCCATCATGTTAAGATACCCTTGCCATCGTTTAAATCACTAGTCATTACATCCTGACAGTTTCACTTTCTTTATTCTTCATTCTTGTTTTAATCCAACTTCATGCCTATATTTCAGCATCCGGCCTGCCACTAGACTCCCAAAATTAAAGTCGTTTACTAGTCTCTTTTGATCTGGCATTAGATGTTTCCCTTTCTTGTTCCAGATAAGACAGAATTTATTTATGATTCCCAGAAGAAATTCAAAATATTAGGGAGGAGAAAGTATTAGTAGCATTTATTTATGATTCCCAGAAGAAATTCAAAATATGAGGGAGGAGAAAGTATTAGTAGCATATTTTACCTATGTTACTGAATTGGTTGCTTCAAATTTCTTGGTTACTGTATCTCTTGTCTTGTTTCTTAATGGTATTTGGAATGGTTTAATGAGATTGAACTAGTGTTCAGAGTTTGAGCTGGAAAATCTTAGAAAATCAAACTTTCACTTGCTTATCATGTGGATAAAGGTATTAAGCTTCTAGGAGATTAAGGTCTTGGGGGGTAATTTATATTTAAAGAGCTTTGGAGTTGCACTAGGTCCGAACAGGATTCCAGATCATTTATGTATTTTTCAGTGGTACCAGAATATTTATCACTATAGATACTCTTAGCATGCCCGATTCTCAACATTCATTTACTTATGGTACATTCATAGTGCTCAGATGTCACTATTTTGTAGATTCTCTAGAGGCCATGAAATGTGCTGGGCTTTTGCTAATATATATGGTGTGTTGTCTTTATCAGTTAAGACTAAAGTTCATTTCTTTTTGTTTCTTTCTAGATTGGTGCAAACAATGGACTACTCTGTCATAGTGTTTGACACAGCCCCAACTGGACATACTCTACGGTTATTACAATTCCCATCAACGCTAGAGAAGGGGCTTGCCAAAGTGATGAGTTTGAGGAATAAATTTGGCGGCGTTATCAGTCAGGTAAATCTCTACCCCCTGCCCAAAAAGTCGTCTTTTTCTACTTTCCCCCCTTTGAGCTTCTAATGTAATGATTTGAGGGCAGGGGTGGGGAGGTTGCTATTTTTACAACGGAAGGATCATTTGGAATGTTTCAGAAAAGATAATTCATCTTCGTCTGCCAGCTTGAATTTACTAAAAGATTACGTGTCTATTTCAGATGAGTCGTATCTTTGGTGTCGACACTGAATTTGGTGAGGATGCGATCCTAGGCAAACTTGAAGGCATGAAAGATATAATTGAACAAGTAAACAGACAGTTCAAGGATCCAGTAAGATTTTTACCTTGAAATGCTCGTCCTTATATTGAAAAAGTTTCTTTTATGTTGTTATTGCTAGACCGTAGTGTGATAGTTAGTAAAGTTCAAAGAATCTTCCTTTTGGACCTGGAAAAATTGTTAATAAGTTTGAATAAGAAGCATCAACAAAATCAGGAAGCTGTGGAAGAATCTCTTACGGGAGCTGAATTACTTATATGTCTTGTGTTTAGTGGAAGTAGTGACACATAATATCTCCTTGTCGATGAGACATTAGCAGTTAGCACTATAACTCCGTACTACTGAGCATTCATACCTTTTCTTTTGCATTTATTATACTCCTGCTTGCAAATTCCAACCCCAACAGCTCCCCACCACTCATCCCAGAAAAAACCACCCAATGTAGCTTTCTTTTCAGTCTGTTGTTTCGGCGAATGGGGTTGGCAGTGGTATGAGAGGTCCTATTTGGCTTGAACAATAACTAAGAACTTTACAGCTTTCAATTACTACCAAAAATATTCACTAGATTTTGGAATAAATTTACAGCCCGCATTTTTTTAACCTTTTTTTTTAAATTTTAACTTTTTACAAAAGTCGCTCTCTTGGGAAATGGGCCACTATCCAAACTCTCTCCCTTTCACTTTGCTCCAGCGAGCTTCTCTTCTGATGATTCTTTGTATCAGTTTGGTTATGGAAGAGAAAATCTTCTGTATTTCTGGTGATGGAGTCCTTCGAGGTCATTGATTTTAGCGATGACTTATGATAGGAGAAAATCTACTTTGTTTCTAGTGATAAGTCCTTCGAGAATAGTTGGTTTCTGCTGATAGAGTGCATTAGGAGATTTACAACTAAATATTAAAATAGATGAAGAGAACTTGCATAAGCAAGCTTCGGTGTGGGACTGGGGATCATTTTCGGAGACGGGGAAGGGAAATTCAAGTATGTATATACAGAGTTCCAAAGAATTTCAACAACTTTTGTCGTTATGTGAGCATTGGATCTTGATTGGTGAGATGATATCTGCAACTATTATCCCAAAGAGCGTTTACAACAGGAATGGGGAGACATAGTTGATAAAATCGTTTGCTTCTTAGGTAAATCTTCTAATCAGAGATACAATCTCTCCAACCTTGGGACAGAGTCATAGGCCGATGGGAAAAGAATCCATCAATGGTCAGATAGGTTAAGGCATACAGCTAAAGAAGTTCCTAACAGAATGCTGATCACCCTGAGGCAGGAAATGACAGTTCTCAGTTCCTTTCAAAGTGGTTGCTTTAATGATATTTCAGCATTAGCCCTAATCCGGAAGTAATTCAGAAAAATGAATGGGGGATGTCAATTCTCTTTTCTTCAGGTTCATGAATTTGTTGCTACAATTAGAGTATTTCTTGATGAAGTGAAGGAATGACAGAGCTACTTGATCTTGGGGAGTTTTGAATTCATGCTCATGCTGAAATTAATGGATCTCAAAAAGGACATCACTACCTGGAACAGAGAAGTTTTGGATAAGTAGAGGCAAGAAGGAGCAAAGCACTAAATGAGTTCTTACAAGTGGACCAGGTGATCACGCTCAGTCCTACACTTCAAATGCAATGTTGTATGGTCGTAGCAATAATAAACCCAACAAAGGTTGGGGTCGATCCCATGAGGAGTACGCGTGTGTCAGGATGTCAAGCAAGTAGCTTTCAATTGAACCATAATCAGCAATCCCTTGTATGTAAGCATTTGTGACTTTCCTAAGGTTATCTTCAAATAAAAGACTAATTGAGTGATTAATTCTAAAACTAGACTATTGTTTAAGCTGGGAATTTAATCGAACATTTGAAATGCGAGAAAATATGATTTTTTTTTTTTTTTAAGGTACCGGAGTTGTAGCCTCAATAAGACAAATCTATTCATGGATATAAGTATCTTGCTTACATACAATGGATTGATGATTATGATTCAATTGAAAGCTACTTACTAGAATTTTCCAACTCTAGCAAGTTGATCTCTACAAGTTCTTCCAAACGCAAAGAGAGAGAAATATTAAAACCTAATTGATAGACCCAAGTAGGAATCTCCCTATTCCTAGTTCGATTCTATTAACCAAGCATAAAAAATCCTTAATACACTTGATTCCTTGCTGCTTGTTAAAAACCCAATCCAATTTCCACTTTCCCAAGCAAGAAATAGATGTGTAGGGCTTAATCTAATGTTTGCAACCCACCAAATCGGCAAAAAAGGATGTAAACAAGTAGATAATCAGCACCCATGTAATCATAGGCAAGATAAACTAATATCCATTCATATTAACGCCATAAGAGTCTACAACCCCAGCTAATGGGTTTAGCTACTCATACTATAAATGAAAAATACAAGATGAAAGGAAAAGAAAGACATAATTAAAGAGTAATTAGGAAAGAAAATTGATACTCTATGATGAAATTCTTCAAAACCTTGCAAAAGTAGCTATGGTTTCTTCCTTAAGATCCAAGAGTACAAGGTTCCCTGCGAAAGTACCCTAAAAATCTATTGGAAGTCGTGCACAAATATGCCAAAAACACCCCTTCATGTCCAGTTATGTGAATGCGCTACGTAGCTCACGTGGGTGATTCCAGAAGCTCTCCTTCATGGCTTCCTTGGCTACGTGGATGAGGCCACCTATGTGGGTGAAGCACATGGTCCACACAAATTTTCTCTTTGCTCTTTTTAGTTCTTTTTCTTCAACTTTTGGCCTTCTAATCCAATTTCCTCAAGAATTTGAAGCTATTCCACTCCTTAAGCCTTCCAAAAACTCCCAAAACCTAAAATTATATCATTATTAGTCCATTAATCTCACAATGGGGCATGAATTTATCATTAAAAAGTACCACAAAGTCGACACAAATAACAACTTATCATCAGGCCACTGAGAATAGACCTCAAACACAAGCAGAGAAAAACATGATGTTTAACCTTTGGGTGTAGTGTCTGGAAAACCATAACATTATGGCCCCATTTCAACAATATCTCATTTGTGGTTGGAAATGGCTTGAAAATTGATTTCTGGGATGAGGTGTGGATTGGTGAAGACAGTCTTAGAAACTCCTTCCCACACCTATACTTTAAGTCTGCAGAGGAATGCCAGGGTATCCCAAGTTTGGAGTCAACAAGGATGAGACCTATTATTTAGAAGAGCACTGAATGATTGGGCAATTAGGGAAGTTGCCAACCTACTGGAAGTACTAAACTCACACTCAGCTTTATCCATGAGGCCTGACAAACCTAGATGGAAACTACACAACAAGGGTGTGTTTACAGTTAAGTCATGCTATTGGGAGCTCAACACACTACATACAGTGCTAGACACATGGTCTCGGAAGCTAGTCTGGAAGACCAAATACTATCCTAAGTAGCTTGCTTTACCTGGTTGGGTATGCATAAAGGGTTGCCTAACTCATGAGGCTTTACAGAAAAGGGGCTGGCAGATTTGCTCAAGATTTGTCATGTGTGAGCAGGAAGCAGAAATCAATGATAATCTATTCCTCCACTGTAAGGCAGCTATGAGCCTATGGAACATGTGTTTGTGTTCGCTAGGAGTTAACTGGATGATGCCTAAGACAACAATTGAACTTCTAAGCAGTTGGAAATGTATTGGGAACAGAGGAAGAAAGGAGCACTAGTGGAGAACTATCCCAGCATGCATATGGTGGACCCTTTGAAAAGAAAGGAATTCAAGATGCTTTGATGGACAAAAGATTAAATTACAGAAGATTAGAATTAATTATATAAGCCATTTGTTTTTTTGGTGTAAACAGAATCTGGTAGGGGAGACATTGAAATAGTTGATTTTATAAGAAACTTGTAAAGAATACCCCATCCGGGTGTGCCCACCTCTCTGTGGGAGGTAAGTTTCCAATTCATCATTTTTTGGATGATGAATTATTTGTCAAAAAAATAAAGTTACCTCTTTCTCAATAAAGTGGCCAGAAAATGACACACGTACCGGCATGTATATCTGACGCACTCGCCGGAGAATCGCTTCTGGCTGCAAGTGAGGGTGCATGTGACAACCACTTAAGTGGTTTTGGTTTTTGAAAAACACCGACAAAAATGTTATTTATTCAGACAACCGTTTAGGTCACTGGAAAACTGCACAATGACGGCTGATTTCGCTGGAATGATGCACAACAATACTTTTCTCACAATTGCTCTGATACCATGTGAGAAATATAGGAGAGAAATATTATTGAATTGTGTATCTAAAATTATTACACTTAAGCCCTATTATAGACGCTACATTACAATCCTTGGATGGATTGTATATACTATTCATGTTTCTATTTCTATTCTAACACCATCAATGAAACCACGTATTTCATCAAAAATATAGAAGAACTTACAGCTTTCGCATGAATGTCACCGATTAATGGGATTAAGGAGAAGTCGTGCATTTCTTCCATCTGCTGCTGGTTTCTTACTGTTAAGAAGATTTCTTCGCGATTCTTGAAAATCATAAGTAGAATTTAAAAGTACTCATCACAGATATAGAAGTTGCATACTTGCAGGAACTGAGCTATGTAACGGATGTGCTGTCTAGTTCAATTCTTTTCCTCCTTGCAAAAACTTGCATTTTCACAGAAAATGAGTTTGAACAATTCATTAGTGGTTTTAGCAACTATTTATCTGAGCAGTTTCTTTTTGGTAAAAAAACTAAAATACACAATGTGTTCTACCTGTTTGGTTTGAGTGTGGAGGTGGAGGAGTCTGTTGATGTTGCCTGTTGATCCATTCATTTGGTTTTTTCATCTTATTTAGATTTCTGAGTACCTAGTACCAGCTTTGGCCAAGGCAGGGGAAAGTTCCTTACAGATAGTCTTACTGAAATGGCTGAATACATTTCCTCCTTTCTTTGTTTTCTTGAACCTTTTAGTGTACTTCTCAAGTTCTTATGATCTTTAATGCCACTTTTTTTTAACAGGACTTGACGACATTCGTTTGTGTTTGCATTCCGGAATTCCTCTCTCTATATGAGACTGAAAGGCTTGTTCAGGAACTCACTAAATTCGAGATTGATACACATAACATTATAATTAACCAAGTGCTTTTCGATGAAGAAGGTACAAGTCTCATATGTTCCCTTTACATAGTATTAATTCCTTATAGTTTCTTTTCAATTGCGTTTGGTCTTGTCTGTATCACCTTTTCCTCTTAAGCTTGTTTACTGTGAGAGAAAACTAACTCTTGGAACCTGCGTCTGTTTTTAGTTGTTGAATCCAAGCTGCTGAAGGCTAGGATGCGGATGCAACAAAAGTACTTGGACCAATTCTACATGCTATATGACGACTTCAATATTACCAAGCTGCCTTTGCTGCCACAAGAGGTTTGAAGATGCTTTTGCATATATTCTGGATATATCCTTCCACCCAAACCCCCGACATAAAATGACTTCTTTATTCACGGGAAGAACATGATCATAAATTTTCTAAATTTTTCAAGAACCAAAGTTTTGCTAATCTGATAAGTGATGTGCTACTCTCTGATAGGTGTGTGGTGTTGAAGCGCTGAAAGTGTTTTCACATAACTTTCTGACACCGTATCAACCTTCACTTCTTCGAGGTTCAGTGGAAGAGCTGGAAATGAGAATAGCCACACTGAAAGAACAGTTGAAAGATGCCGAAGAAGAACTGGAAAAACTTAGAGCAGGCCAACAAGAAAGTATAATGTAGAAAGACTTGGCGGACGGAGGGCATTATGTTGCCTTCACTTTTTCTTCATCCTTTTTTAGGAAACAGTGACGTCTGAAAAAAAATATGTTTTTCTTGAGAGAATTATTTTTTCTTTTTTGTAGAACTTTTTTCATTCTTTTAGTTCAATTGTACCTTCAAGAAGACAATAAATGAGGTTTATAATAGTATTCATGAAGTAAACTTGAACACACCATTATAGTGTATTTTCAAGTGGACTGTGATAAATGTTAGCGATTATCAGTGAGTCTTGACGTGGTGCATTCAACAGGTTTAAGTTTCATTGGAAGTGTGGACTAAGGAAAGACTCTAACACCTCATTTGTTTGCACTTAACGGAATTTTTTAATTTTAGTTATTTAGATCTCAAAAGTATTAAGTCAATGTATTTTTTAGGTTTGGATCTTAATCATGTCAATCATAACTATGAAGTGCGTTTAATTTTTAGTATAAATTTTAGGAATCCCATAGTTTTAATATGAAATTACAATCTATCCCTATTTAGTTTGTAATTACATTAATCCCTAAAAAAGTAACACAATCCAAATACATAATTTGTAGATTGGATACATTAAAAAATATACGTTATATATTTTATTGTTGCGCTTTAGATGGAAAACAAAACGGAAAATCAAAAATTAAATCCCCTAATTCACGCAAATCAGTTTCATCCTTAATGTCAATCATAGAAACGTGATTCCTAAAATAACAAACTAAATCAGAATTCAAAAAATCAAATCCTGTTCGTCTTGTTCGCTGTTTCAACGAAGAAATTTTCGAGTGAGAATCAATTTTTTTGTTGTGAGTTTGATCAGATACATAATGAATATCTCAATTTTGTTGAGGCATTTAGGAGTATGGGAGAGTGAGGTTAGATATGAAAGATACAGGAGTGATGGGATAGTGGTTGGTGAAAATATTTCCTTCATGAATCTAGTTTCAGCCACTGCGGCTGAGTTGAATATTGATGAGTCAAGAAAATAATTTGAAATACGATACATTGTAGAAGAAAACTCCTCCCCACTGAGTATAAGGAATGATATGGGGGTAAAACTGTACGTAGAGGTGAAGAAACACGAGGTTGGATTTGGTATGTACCCCCTCTGTGTTGATACAACTGATAAGGATGTTGGCGAGATAGAAAGGTTTGATATGTCGACTGGTGCAATTGTTTGTGTTGAAGGTGCTGAAAAGGATACACATGCTCTCAACTTGGTGGAATCAAAAAATGGCAATTCATGTTATATAACAGAGATGAAAGTAACGAATTACATATTTGATATACACAGTACGGACGTGAAGGTGAATCAATTGTACAAGGATAAAACCACTCTAGTATCTGTAATGGCAAAATACAAAATAAAACATGGCTTTAATTTTTGAGTTAAAAGATCTGATAACAAAAGGTATGCAACTCATTTTTCAGTCATGAATTTGTATTTTGGTGAATCAATCATGATACATTATTTGCTATAAGGGCGATACATTAAATGTTTGGCGTATATATTTTGAGTTATCAGATTTGTAAATTACAACATTGTTAGTATAAAGTATCAGATATATGTGACACTCCTCTTTTTTGGATGTTTGAATTTATGTATGCGTAACAAAATCATGATACATTATTTCACTAAACTTGATACAATTATGATTTGATGTATATTTACTATTTAATGTGTTTTAGTATCTATCAGTCGGTTTAATATTACTATAACATATCAAAAATATTTGAACTTCTTTCTTTTATATGTTAATGTATCAATATATGAATGTTTTCATTAATGTATCATTGTATTTTGGTGAATCAATAATGATACATTATCGGCTAAAAGGTTGATACATTAAACTTGTGACGTATATATTTTGATGTATCAGATCTACGAGTTAGTGTACTGTTAATATAAAGTAACCGATACATGTGTCCCTCCTTTTTTGGATGTTTGACTTTATATATGCGTATAATAATCATGATACATTATTGCATTCAACTTGATACAATTATGATTTGATGAATATTCCATGGTTAATGTGTTTTTGTAGCTTTGTGTCAATGTAATATTACTATAAAGTATCAGATATATTTTTCCTTCTTTTTTATAATATGTTAATGTATCAGTATAGTAATTTTTCACTAATGTATCAGTGTAAAGAATATATTGTTTTAATGTATCAGTTAGACATTTTACTAATGTATTTGAAAAAATTGCAGCTATGTATTATTGTGTTTACCGGATGACTGTTCTTGGAGATTGAGTGCGTCTGTTAGGAAGAAATCAGATTTATTCAAAGTGAGGTACTTCAATAGTGGGCATACATGTCCGTTAAGGGATAGAGTATTAACAAAGGTTCAAGCTACAATTGGGTTTATTAGTGGTGTGACAACGCCTAAACTGGTCAATCATAAAAGAATTCATACTCCAAATGATGTAATTGATGATATTAGAGCACTGTATGGGATTGATATTTCATACCAGCAAGCATGGCGTGCTAAGGAGTGTGCCCTAGAGATGATAAGGGGTAAACCTGCGAATGGATATAGACAGTTGCCTAAATACATATATATGTTGGAAACTGTGTATCCAAATTCTTATATACGGATGCATAAGTCGGAGCAAAATCAGTTCATGTATCTGTTCATAGCATTAAGGGTACTAATGAGGGGGTTTGACTTCTGTAGACCAGTAGTTGTTGTTGACGGTGCACATCTTGGTGGAGCTTACAAAGGAACTTTTGTATCAGCAAGTACGCTTGATGGTGCATGTATGATTACTGTATTAGAATTTATAATTTTTTGTCTCATAACAATGATTAATTGTATTTGATACTTTATATATGGATAGTTGTGTATCTAGAAATTCATAAACATGTGCGCTATTTATGAGTAGGATGCATATTGCCGTTAGCTTATGGAGTGGTGGACACTGAAAATGATTGTTCATGGACATGGTTCTTCCAACAATTTAAAAGTGCATTTGGAGAGAGGGAAAAATGTGTGTTGTATCAGATAAAAATGAAAGCATAATGACGAGTGTAAGTACTGTTTTTCCAAATGTTCCTCATTTTGCATGCATATGGCACCTTTGGAAAAATATTTGTTCAAACTTCAAGAGAAGCAGAAACATTGACAACAGGGTTAAGATGTATCTTGAGGATGCTGGTTATGAAAAGTGGTCAAGAGTTCATGCAACAGTAAACATGGGGAGAATGATGACTTCTAACATAGCGGAATGTATCAATGGTTGCCTTGTTGAGGCGCGACAACTACCTATAATAGATTTTTTGGAAGAAGTCAGAATTCTATTCGGTTCTTGGAACTCTAAAAATAGAGAAATATCATCCTATACAAAGGAAACATTAGGGAGGAGATTTGAAGAGTTGTTGGTTCTAAACGCTTTTAAATGTTCAAAAATGAAGGTATGCATCAATATATAAACTATCATGTATCTGGAATTGGTTGTCGTTTGGCTATTGTGAGTATAAAATTGATTTAATTGATATGTGGTTTGTGTCTTAATGTTACCAGGTTGTACAATCTACTGAATTTATTTATTCAGTGTATGAATGTGGGCGAAGATACATAGTTTGCCTTGAGAGAAAAATCTGTAATTGTGGGAGATTTCAGCTAGACGAGATACCTTGTGCGCACACATTTGCTGTTTTGAAGAAGAAAAATATTATAGATATACATCCCTACTGCTCAGATTACTATAAGCCAACTGCATTAGCAAACACGTATGAAGTTCCGATGGTTTCAATGCCGGATAAGGAGGATTGGTCAGCACGGGAGATTGTTTTGGAAGAAATCGTCTTGCCACCCAGATACAAAAGGATGTCTGGACGACCAAGGAAAAGAAGAAATAAAAATCCAGATGAAAAGATAAGCACAAACAGAAACCGTTGTGGACAGGAAGGTCACAATCGAAGAACTTGTACTTTCTTTCCGAAAGAAGATTGACAGATTTCTTTGTTGGGGCTACTGTTATGTTTCAGATACATTATTTTAAGATTACATGTTTTCATTTTTTTCACTTTTTTCACTTTTTTCACTTTTACCTTGATAAAACATTACAAGCTACTATTAGCCGGTGAAATTTCGTTACAATAATTTGAAATGTTAAGATTTTCAACCTTGTGTTTATTTTTATAACAGATTATGTTTCAAATACGTGTTTAAATAATGTATCATTACCTATTTGATAATAATGTACAATATATTGTGTTTGTGGGGATTGTACCAATCAATATATTTTCAGATACACTTTTATATAATGTATTTTAAGTTAATTGAATAATGATGTATCTTATACAATAATGTTGTTAAAAATATAAGTAAGTAAAATGAAATAAGAAGTATCGATAAATGAATCACAATAAGTAGTAATTAATTTGTCAATGTGACTGGATAAATGAATGAGCCATCAACTAATTACAATAAATTGACCAAAATTATCAGCATGAATGAGTGTCAAAGTATCAGCTCCTACCAGAAGTAATGAGAATAAATGTTGTTGTGTGTTTATGAATTAATGAATCTGATACATTACATTATTAAAGTGTGAAAGTATCAGCTCCTACCAGAAGTAATGAGAATAAATGTTGTTGTGTGTTTATGAATTAATGAATCTGATACATAAAGGTGATCCAATTTTTGTATCAAATTATATACGACAAGTGTGTACACCAATTCAGTTCCTGAATAACAGCTGAAAATATTGAAAGTTGATGTCAAAATAAACAAGTTTTTAGAGAAACACTCTAATGCTTTGGTACAAACATCTGAAAACAATAAAAACAGAAAAGTTTAAAGCTAGAGTTAATGTATCTAAAAAATAATAACACTGTAAAAAAGTGTCTAACAACTGATAGATAAACTCTAATCAACATTGACCAAATCTTCTTGAGCTGGTTCTGTGGAATGACTTTTAGGCCTTGTTGGATCATCATTTTCACTAACGTATCCTGCCTTAGCCTTTTTAGTACCGTATTTCCATAATAGGGCTCCATATCGTGTACAGAGGTATTTTGAATGGAAACCATTTTTTGGAATAGGGATCCCATCACTAAGGAACTCAGCAAAGGCAGCTACAAACATTCCACAGTCCCTTCAAAAATGAGGAATATACATTATAAAGAGAAAGAAGATACATTGTAATTCAAAGCGAAAACGTGCTAATACTTACAAGCTATCGCTTTCTTGTTGCATAATGTCTTGTACGAATTCAACTTGAAATTCGTGTTGTGGTCCCAAAAGCATGCCAGATTGACTGTCCTTGTAAGCATCCAATGATGACCAGTCGGTTCGCTCAGGTTGATCGAAAAAACCACTGTCATAAAGGTAAGATGGCAACATCGTTGCCAACTTTTTTATCTCACCAGACGACACTTTTATTCTTGTACTCAATGATGAATCGTAGATGCGTATGAGCCTCTCTTTTAAAGCAACAACAACCAACACCCAATGGAACTTACCATTTGAGTTCACCGAAATGTATACATCATCAACTAGATGCCACGGTAATCCAACCGGGATGGAAAATCCTTTGATTATATTTTTAACTGACCTCTTGAATGCAGATACAACAACCCCGCGTCCCATGTGCTCTTGCGTACTTAAATTATCATCAGGAGGGCTTCAGTAGTACCTTGTGTGTGCATCATTGATAAATGTCTTAAATAAGTAATTGACTGTGTTGAATCTGTATTAATTGGGGCTGCGTAGTTTTGACTTCTTCCTTAAGTAGTAAAAAACTACATCTGTCACGACCCAGACCGTCGTGATTGACACCCAAACTACCCCTCCGGTGGGAGAACCATTTGCAACATTCCAAAAAATGATAGACTAAACTAGAGTCTAACATAAGACTAATAGGCTAAGCTAGAACTTGGCGTTAGGGTTAGAACCGTAAACGTACCCCCCCGTACCTTAAATTTCATATTTTCGTGTTAGAACGTCACGGCCTAATCGCCAAGGACCAACCATGGGTTCTTGAGGGAAAGACCCAAAATGTGACCTGGGCAGTGACCCACGAGGGCAACCTACGCCCCGTAGGTCCACCCACGCCTCGTAGGTGGGGGTCGTGGGTCAAGCCCCTCAAAAACAAGTTTCAGAAAGTGACCAACGGTTCATCAGCACGGGCCGTGGTCCCACCCACGGTCCGTGGGTCCCCAGTTGTAGGTCATGCTTGAAACTGCCATTTGGCAGTTAAGGCTAGGGGTCTTTTGGGGATTTTCTTTTTATTTAACTGTTATGTGGTGTCGTTTTAGGCCTATTTCAAACGACTATATAAGTATTTTTCCCACCTAAAATAACCCATCTAAATTCATAATTTCAATATCCCCAAACATAAACCAAACCCTCTCCAAAATCTTCTCTCTAGAACTCCAAAGAAGAAGAAGAAGAAGATCAAGTTAGGGCTTGAAGAAGAAGACTTTTCTACACGAATTTGTTGGATTTCTTCACCTAAGGTATGGTAGTCCTTCATCCATGGATATCTATTATCCATGGAGTCCCTCCAAAACCAATTTTAAACTAGTAATTTCCCTAAGAAAGCTAGGGTTTACTCCAAGTCATGGATTCACTTCAAAAACATTTTCAATTCTTTAATTGCTTTATTTTATGATCAAATTGATGATTATCTACTGTTTTTAACATGAATTCCCTAAGAATCCATGAATTTCCCTAATTTCCTAATTTGGATCTCAAAGTGTGGGTATTGATTGATGCAAGTAGAATATGATTGAATTATGCATGAAAGTACTTGAATCACTTGAATTATGTTATTATCCATGTCAAATGTAGTAATCATAGATGTGTTGATGAATTATGAACTATGATCCTTGAAGGGCAAAGTATATGAATTATGCATGACTATGAGAATTGTATACATACTTGAGCACTTTGAGAGTAAAGTGAATAGGATTATGATCTTGTTGTTGTGTTGTTGGAAGTATCCTCTTGTACACACTTATGTATGAATATGGTATGATGTGAAAGGTTTGTCACATGTAGTGATTCTAAGGTTGGAAGAATAGTCTCACCTATCGAATCTAAGAGCTTTAGTATGAGTTGTGTTGGATTGAGTGTCAAGACATTCTTCGGTAATTATGAACTTAAGTCAAGGCTTAATATGAACTCAATGGGAAGTATGCTTAGCACCGAGTGGATAGTGATATGAGATGGAAGCCCTCATGTTAGTAGAGTCCGGGTTTCTAGGAACAATCTCTTGGGATGGAAGCCCTCACGTTAGTAGAAGCTGGGTTTTCTAGAAGCAATCTCCCTATCCCATAACTATGTGCCCACATAGGTCTTTACCTAGTGGATCCACCTAAGCTAAGAGTATAGTTCTACCTTCGGCAAGTAGGACAACCCATTTTCGGTGTGGGGTAGACACCAGATTCCATGTTAGCTCACATGGTCTATGTCGGTTAAGGCTATTCCCTATTATGGTAGTACGGACAAGATAGTTGAGTTATGAACTATAGATACTCAAAAAGTTTTACTTAGTATGGATGGGATTATGGGATCTTGTCTATATGTTGCACAAGTATACTTTAAGGGTATTTATGATAAGTTTCTCTTATGACATGATGACATGATGACTTATGAATTGTTTATACTTATGACTTATGTTTCCACATTATCTTCTAAATGATGTTTTAACTTAGCAAATGACATGCATTGAACTAAAATGTCCCTTTTTAGCATGATTTCACTATTTTTGTGCATGGCTATCATACCTAGTGCATTTTTGTACTAACCCATATTTTTCTACATTTTTACATAAGTGTAGGGACCGGTTCTTGAGGTGTGCTTCCTTCTTGGTCAAAGCTTGGATCAACTACTCTCCTTGCTTTTGGTGAGTCCTCAAAGTTCGAGGACGGATGATGATTTTCTAGTTTCTATTCTTTAATTTTCATTTTAGACTATGTTGTAAAGGGCTGTGACCCTATTTTGAGATTTCGATTGTGATAGATGGCTAATGAGACAAGTCTAGACTTCCACTTTGTTGTTTTTATGAAATGTTCTTAAGACTTGAAATGCGTTTTACTCTTTATTATTCTTTATCCTATGCTATGATATGCTAAGGGCTTGTATGAGACCCCTTCGGGGTCAAGTACGCCATGTTCCATCTAGGGTGTACCCCTGGGTCGTGACAAACTTGGTAATCAGAGCAAAGAGTTTAGAATGATTCTAGGATGATGTCTCATAAGCCACGTCTAGTAGAGTCTTGTTCATGAGTGTGAAGCGCGCCACATTTATGAATGAGAGGCTTTAAGATGTTTAGGAAAGCTCACTTCTTTCATTACTCTTGAGTCGTGCGATAGAGTTTGACTCTATAAGGTCTTCCTTCTAATTTTTCTCTTGTGTCTTCAGGAAATGAATACACGCAAGAAGGATGGATGAGGAGAATGTGAATGAGGGAGTTCTTCCCCAAGGTCCTCAAGCTAATCAAGATAACCAAGCTCCATTGATCCCGTTGTGGAGAATGTGACTCATGCGGAATTTAGGTCCACTATCCAATTGTTGGCTCAAGTTGTTACAACCAAGCCAATAGAGAGGTGATTACTCCTATAAACGCCAATGTGAATTCCGCGGCTTCTAGATTGAGGAAGTTTGCAAGAATGAACCCTCCCAAATTTCATGGGTTCAAAGTGGGAGAGGATCCTCAAGAATTTGTGGAAAAGGTCTACAAGGTAGTTGATGCTATGGGGGTGACTTCGGTAGAGAAAGCGGAGCTAGCCGCTTATCAATTGAAGAAAGTTGCTCAAGTTTGGTATACTCAATGGAAGAGGAATAGGCAGGTAGGAGCGGGTCCCATAGATTAGGAGGTGTTCAAGAAAGCATTCCTTGATAGGTTCTTTCCCCGAGAGATGAGGGAAGCTAAGGTGGAAGAATTTATCAACCTTCGTCAAGGAGGTATGAGTGTTCAAGAATATTCTCTAAAGTTCACCGAATTGTCCAAGTATGCTCCGGATATGGTGGCGGATCCAAGGAATGAGATCAGTAGGTATGTGACGGGTGTGTCTAGATTGGTGAGAAAAAAATGTCATTCAGAAATGCTTTATGGTGATATGGATATCTCACGTCTAATGGTGTATGCCCAACAAATGAAGGATGAGAAACTCCAAGATAAGAATAGAGAGGTGAAGAGAGCTAGAATCGATGATGGGAATTTCTCTAATGCTAAGTACGATGGACAAGGTCGGCAAAGGTTCAAGCAAAGGTTCTCCAACCAAGGCTCCTCTAGTACTCTAAGGGTCAACAATGATAGGGTGTCTAACCCTAAGCCTCAAGTCGGTAATAGTGGTGGTTCTTATGTTGCTAGGCCTAATTGTGCAAAATGTGGTAGAAAACATGAAGGCAAGTGCTTAGTTGGCTCGGATGGGTGCTATGGTTGTGGAAAGAGTGGCCACAAAGTGAGAGATTTCCCGGTACTCATGGCCAAGGGGAGAGAAGGCAAACAAGCTCCTCTAAGTGGTTCAAACCCTAATGCTCAAAAGCAAAACCGCTTTTATGCTCTTCAATCCCGAGGTGACCAAGAGAGCTCCACGGATGTGCTGACCGGTATGTTTAAAGTTTTTTCTATCGATGTGTATGCCTTGTTAGATCCCGGTGCTACTTTATCCTTTGTGACACCTTTTGTGGCCATGAAGTTTGAAATACTCCCCGAAGTGTTAGTAGAGCCTTTTTCGGTTTCTAACCCGGTTGGTGACTCGGTAGTGGAAAAAAGGGTTTATAGAAGTTTTCCCATTTCCTTGTCCTATAGAGTTACCTTGGTGGATTTGGTAGAGTTAGATATGTTAGACTTTGATGTGATTTTGGGTATGGATTGGTTGCATGCATGTTATGCTTCTATTGATTGTAAGATTAGGGTGGTTAGGTTCTAATTTCCAAATGATCCTATCTAAGAATGGAAGGGGGGAAATTCTATACCTAGAGGTCAATTTATTTCTTGCCTTAAAGCTAGGAAAATGATCTCCAAAGGGTGCATCTACCATCTTGTTAGGGTGATGGATGTTGAGTCCGAAACCCCTTCTCTAAAGTCAGTTCCGGTAGTGAATGAATTCCCGAATGTTTTCCCCAATGATTTGCCCGGTATTCCTCTCGAGTGGGAAATATATTTTGGCATTGATTTTCTTTCGGATACGCAACCTATCTCTATTCCTCCTTATAGAATGGCTCCGGCGGAGTTGAAGGAGTTGAAAGAGCAACTAAAGGATTTACTAGACAAGGGTTTTATTCAACCGAGTATCTCTCCATGGGGTGCTCCGGTACTTTTTGTTCGAAAGAAGGATGGGTCTCTTAGAATGTGCATTGATTATCGTCAATTAAACAAAGCGACCATTAAGAACAAATATCCTCTTCCGAGAATAGGTGACTTGTTTGACCAATTTCAAAGGGATAGTTATTTCTCCAAAATTGATCTTCATTCGGGTTATCACCAATTGAGGGTGAGGGGGGTTGATATTCCCAAGACGGCTTTCCGAACAAGATATGGCCACTATGAGTTTTTGGTTATGTCATTTGGGTTGACTAATGCACCAGCAGCATTCATGAACTTAATGAATAGAGTGTTTCGGCAATATCTTGACACGTTTGTGATCATGTTTATCGATGATATTTTGATCTATTCAAGGAGTGAGGAGGAGCATGTTGACCATTTGAGAGTTGTATTGCAACTTCTTAAAGACCATCAACTTTTTGCAAAGTTTAGCAAGTGTAAATTTTGGTTACGGTCCGTAGCATTCCTTGGTCATATTGTGTCAAGCAAGGGTATTGAGGTAGATCCTAAGAAGACGGATGCAGTCAAGAGTTGGCCTAGACCTCTAACTGCTTCCGACATTAGAAGCTTTTTGGGTTTGTCCGGTTACTATAGGAGGTTTGTTGAGGGGTTTCCCTCAATTGCTTCTCCATTGATGGCTTTGACTCAAAAGAAGGCTAAGTTTGTGTGGTCGAAAGCTTCTGAGAAGAGTTTCCAAGAATTGAAAGATCGACTTACTTCCGCTCTGGTGTTGACCTTACCGGAGGGTACCGATGGTTTCGTGGTATATTATGATGCCTCTAGAGTTGGGTTGAGATGTGTACTTATGCAACATGGTAAGGTGATTGCCTATGCTTCAAGGCAACTTAAGGTCCATGAGAAGAATTATCCAACCCACGACCTTGAATTAGCAGCGGTCGTTTTTGCCTTGAAAATTTGGAGGCATTATCTATATGGGGTGCATATAGATGTGTTCACCGACCACAAGAGTCATCAATACGTATTTAGTCAAAAGGACTTGAATCTCCGACAACGAAGGTGGTTAGAATTTTTGAAGGACTATGACATGAGTGTCCTTTATCACCCCAGCAAAGCTAATATGGTAGCGGATGCTCTTAGTAGGTTGTCCATGGGTAGTGTGGCTCATGTAGAAGATGAAAAGAAAGAATTGGTTCGTGATGTGCATAGGTTGGCTCGGCTAGGTGTTCATCTAGTGGATTCCGCCAAGGGTGGTGTCATGGTCCATAATGGCTCCGATTCGTCCTTTGTGATGGCTGTGAAGTCTAAGCAAGACCTTGATCCTATATTAGTCGAGTTGAAAGAGTCGGTACTCAAAAAGTCCGTTGAGGCTTTCTCCCAAGGAAGAGATGGGGTGCTTAGGTACCAAGGTAGATTGTGTGTTCCGGATGTTGATGGTTTAAGGGAGCAAATTTTAGAAGAAGCTTATAGTTCTCGGTATTCTATTCATCCGGGAGCCACCAAGATGTACCGTGATCTACGGGAAGTCTATTGGTGGAATATAATGAAAAAGGATATCGCGGGATTTGTAGCCAAATATACGAATTGTCAACAAGTTAAGGTTGAGAATCAAAGGCCGGGAGGCTCATTGAAAGATACACCAACTCCCACTTGGAAGTGGGAAGAGATTAATATGGATTTTATTGTGGGTTTGCCTCGCACCGGAAGGCAACATGATTCTATTTGGGTCATTATAGATAGGATGACAAAATCAGTCCACTTCATTCCCGTCAAGGTTTCTTCTTCGGCGGAAGACTATGACAAGTTGTATATAAGAGAGATAGTGAAGTAGCATGGCGTTCCTTTATCTATTATTTCGGATCGGGGTCCTCAATTTACTTCACACTTTTGGAAGTCATTCCAAAAAGAGCTTGGTACTATGGTTAAGCTTAGCATGACTTTTCATCCCCAAACCGATGGCCAAGCGGAACGTACAATCCAAACATTAGAGGATATGTTGAGGGCATGTGTCATAAATTTCAAGGGTAATTAGGATAACCACTTTCCATTAATAGAGTTTGCCTACAATAATAGCTACCACTCAAGTATTGCTATGGCTCCTTTTGAAGCCTTTTATGGTAGGATATGGTGGTCTCCGGTTGGTTGGTTTGAGGTAGGTGAAATTGATCTTGTTGGTCCCGAATTGGTTTATGACGCTATTGAGAAGGTCCGACTCATTAGAGAGAGGTTGAAGACAGCTCAAAGTAGACAAAAGTCTTATGCCGATGTTGGGAGAAGAGATCTAGAATTTGAAGTTAATGATTGGGTTTATCTAAAAATCTCACTTATGAAAGGTGTGATGAGATTTGGCAAGAAGGAGAAACTTAGTCCCGGGTATGTGGGCCCGTATCAAATTTTGAAGCGTATTGGGAAAGTTTCCTATGAGTTAGACTTGCCAAATGAGTTGGCTCCAGTTCATCCGGTATTTCATGTTTCCATGCTTAAAAAGTGTATTGTAGATCCGGCATCTATCATCCCTTTAGAAGGATTGGGAGTTGATGAGAACCTCTCATATGAGGAAGTTCCGGTAGAAATCCTAGACCGGCAAGTTAAGAGGTTGAGAAATAAGGAAATTTCCTCCGTAGAGGTTTTATGGAGAAATTATCTAGTGGAGGGTGATACTTGGGAGGCCGAGGCCGATATGAAGTCCCGATACCCTCATCTCTTTCCTTCTACTCCTATTCAAGCTTGAGGTAAGTAGTTCCTCTTGAGTTTAGTGTTTTGAAGTCATGTATGTTATATGTGCTTTTTAATGACTTCTTGTGTTATGCATGTTCTTGATGAAATTCATGTTTAGTGAGAAAATGAGTTTTATGATTGATGTATTCCTCATGTTGTTGTGTATTTAGTACGAGTTGCATATTTGACTTCATGAGATGAGTTGATGAACATGCTTTAGTATGCTTTTGAAAGTAATTGCATATTGGCTCCATAATGATGTGTTGAGCTTGTTTTAGTTGGAGAAGGTAGTTCCTCCTATGGTTATGTGAAATGATGAGTTTTGTGCATAATGGGTTGTAGATGTAGTTCCTCCTTCCTTGTATTGCATTGACTATTTTTGAGATGGAGTTGATGTTTCCTCCTTTGTGTTGTGCATTATTTTGATGATTTATGTATGATGGGCTGCTAGTCTTGAGTATTTTATTTTGTAAGGTGTCTAGATCATCATTCGAGGATGAATGTTCCCAAGGGGAATATATTGTAACATTCTGGAAAATGGTAGACTAAACTAGAGTCTAACATAAAACTAACAGGCTAAGCTAGAACTTGGCGTTAGGGTTAGAATCGTAAATATACCCCCCCGTACCTTAAAATTCATGTTTTCGTGTTAGAACGTGAAGGCCTAAACCCCAAGGACCAACCATGGGTCCTTGAGGGAAAGACCCAAAATGTGACCTGGGCAGTGACCCACGAGGGCAACCTACGCCCCGTAGGTGGGGGTCGTGGGTTAAGCCCCTCAAAAACAAGTTCCAGTAAGTGACCAACGGTTCACCAGCATGGGCCGTGGTCCCACCCACGGTCCCTGGGTCCCCAGTCATAGGTCATGCCTGAAACTGCCATTTGGTAGTTAAGGCTAGGGGTCTTTTGGGGATTTCCTTTTTATTTAATGGTTATGTGGTGTCGTTTTAGGCCTATTTTACACAACTATATAAGTATTTTTCCCACCTAAAATAACCCATCTAAATTCATAATTCCAAAATCTTCTCTCTAGAACTCCAAAGAAGAAGATCAAGTTAGGGCTTGAAGAAGAAGGCTTTTCCACACGAATTTGTTGGATTTCTTCACCTAAGATATGGTAGTCCTTCATCCATGGATAGTTATCATCCATGGATAGTTATCATCCATGGAGTCCCTCCCAAACCAATTTCAAACTAGTGGGAGAACCATTAATACTAATCAGCTAACCCAAAAGCTAGACATTTAAAGATATAGAAGCAGGTTTAAATGCAGAATTTATATAAAGTTCCCATAAACTCCAAAGGTTTAAATAAAGCTAACCAAACTAATACGGAAGAACAACCCCCAGAACCTGAAAGTCATTGTACCAAAACTATGATTAACTAACAAGTCTAAGAAAGGGGGGCGCAACCCCGAAAACTAAACAAAACACCCTAAAAAAATAGCCTGAGTCCGAAAAGAGTGGACTTAAACAAGAGAGATCCATGGCAGCCTGAAAGAACTGGCTCACCCTTGAATCCGGTCACGCCCAATAGTCACCTAGCTAAGTTCTGTCAGTAGCCGCCTGAAGATGCCCTGTACTTAATAAGGAAAGAGCAAGTGCAGTATCAGTACACAACCACAGTATACTGGTAGGATCACACATCTATTCCAGTAAGTGAAACATATATATAAGCAGTCACAACATAGTAAACACGCATATACCGGACATATACAATATTAATTATCATTTCAGGAGCAATGTACAATTCCATATTCTCTATACAAGTATATATGACAAGTCAATGGTCCTCTCATGGAACCCATACCCAAACTGTTAGTGTGCCAGATGGTGATACCCGATCCAAGTTAGTGTGTCGGAATGTGACACCCGATCCAATATGTATGTCAGTACATAACATACGATCCCAGTTAGTGTGTCAGAACGTGACACCCGATCTATTCAACATGCCACAATCACAATCACAATGTTCATTATCATACAATCAAGTATTGATTCATGGTTTAGAATCATTCATTCATACTCATTTACATTAGGTGTGATCAATAGTGCAATATTCGCATACATACATGCATTACAATAAAGCAAATACTAACATACATCACACCAACATGAAATCAAACCATCACCTACCTCGAAACTAAGCTTGAATCCTCCTAAGACACTTGAGCCTTCCCTTTCCAGATTCTTTCCGCTTGTTCGTGGTCTATAAATAATCAATTAATGCAAGGATCAATAATGAAGGTCTAATTCACCCGGATTATATCAAACCCAATAACCCAAGACCAAACTCATGATCCCAATACCCAAACTAGGGCTTTTTCCTCTATTAACTTCAGATCAAAACCCTCACCCAACAATAATTACCCAAGAATCTAAGTTCTACGGATCGAAAAATGGATTAGGGGAGTAAAATCCTTACCTTTAGCCCCAAAAATAATGGAAATTGGCCAAGAAATTGCCTGGGGTCATCTCCTAACTCTTAAGAATGAAGTTTGTAGAATAATGACGTTTTCGGGGTTTATTTCCGACTTAAGTCGCGACTGTCCCGCTGTGGCGGCCCCTATCCCACTATAATGATATACTGTGAGTTTATGGTATTTTTGATGCATTACACTTAGAGTTTGTGTGTGTCTAGTGCTATTTTGTATTAGAAATAATGTTTTGTGTATAATGTTTGTAGGAAATAGGCTTGGATGCGGTTGATGGAGATGAGAGATGAAACAGTACAGAAGTAGCCACCAACGGAGTGACCCACCGATCGTAGGTCCAACAACGGGCCGTGCGTGGTCAGTCGTAGGTCCTAGTCTGGGAGTTGAGTTTCAGTACTCAGTCCACGGAGTGCCAGGACAGACCGTAGACCAGTCCACAGACCGTGGGTGAGGCATCGTATGTGGAACATTCGGGAAGTCTGACCAAGTGTGGAACCATGGAGCAGACGACGGACCGTATGTCGACCCACAGTCCATCCTGCACATCCGTCGATGATGATCTGGAAGTTGAGGTTCCATTACGTGATGAAGTTTTCTAAGTATCGAGCCACGGAGGGTGACCTACGGACCGTAGGTCGACCCACGATCCATAGGTCGTGCCGTCAACAGAAGTCGCGTTCCAACAGTTTATTTCCTTATTTTTTTCCTATATTATTTAGGATTTGTTTTCTATAAATAAGAGTTGTAATCCTCATTTTTGGAGGTTAGACATTATTGTATACTTCTAAGTTTTGTTCTTTGGCAATTAAATTTGCAAACTCTTAGCAATTAACTTTTCGGAGTTCGTTTTATATAATTTTCTCTTTGAATTCAATTGAAGATTTCGAGTTTCATCAATTCTACTTGTAAGTTCATGAATTCTTTTTACCCAATTATGAATTGTGATCTTTCACGCATGAGTAGCTAAATGCACAACTTGGGTTGTTGGAACCATGAGCAATTAACAAAGTATGAATAATAATTAAGTAATTCTTGAATAGTGTTCGTGCATGTATTGTTAATTCTTTTGCTTAGAAGTCTTTTAACGGTGCGCAACGTTAGAACTCGCCTAGTTTCTACTTGCCGGACCAAGGAGGTAGTTAATGAGAAAAGAATTAACAACAGAGATTTAGTGGATGCTATCTAATAGTCTAGTGTCAATTGGAGTGAGGGTGAAAACTAAGCCATACATTGATATGATGACTAATCTGGGGTAAAAGGTAAGGGTTAGTAAAGTATACACCCGTAGCCGGACCAAAGTGCGTGGTGAAATCCCATACTTGGAGGACCAATCACTTAGGGATACCTAACTTACCAACTTTTCATGTAAAACACTAGGAAATGATTACTATTATTAGGATTACCGCGTTAAGAGCTTGTGGGGAACACATACACCCTAGTTTCTTTCTCATATTGATAACTGAATGTTTAAATTGTGTTCACTTGTTACTTAAGCATTCTAAACTGTTACTTAACTACAAAATCCCCCTTGTTTACTTTCCTCGAAAATAATTTGACTAAACGGAAATAATAGTGAGTTAAAGTTAATTCTAAACCATATTCCTCGTGGGATTGACCCCAACCTACAAGTTGGGTTCATTTACTTGATAACGATCACTTATACTTCTTTAGAGAGGTGTAATTTGAGCGTATCAAATTTTGGCGCCGCTGCCGGGGAATTTGGCCTTTAGATTAAGTTTAACTACATTATTGAACTTTAGTCAAGTATTTCCTAATTTTACATTTTTGGTTTGTTTTTATTTTCTACAGGTTTCTACTCTAGTGTATGCCAAGTACACGGAGTCGAGGTGAACCATTGACCCCCTACGATCCAGAGTTGAGTAAAACTTTGAGAAAAATGAAAAATCAAGGGGTTAACAATAATCCTGATGGAGAGGGTCAAGGAGATAGAGCTGGGTTGTAACCGCCTGGAGTCATTAATGTACCCGCTCAGGTTCATGGTGCTAATCTAATTGGTAATGCGGAAAGGGTCCAAAATCCGCCAGCACCGAGGTTTCGTGAGCATTACAGAGCTGATTATGATGCGACCACCTCAGATGGTCCTATTGTTCTTCCACCTCTACCTTCAGGTCACACATTTGTGGTAACCAACAGTTTGATACAGATGCTTACAACGAGAGTGTTGTTTGCTGGGTTGGCTTCGGAGGATCCTTATGCTCATATGGCTAAACTTTCCAGTGTGTGCAACAGTTGTGTTGGGCGACCAGAGTTAGATATGGATGTTATAGGTCTGATGGTCTTCCCACTATCATTAACCAGTGATGCTGCTGTGTGGTTTTCTGAGTTACCCTACAATTCGATCTATTCATGGGACCAAATGCACAAGGTGTTCACAGCAAGATACTTTTCGGTGTCCAAGAAGTTAAATCATAAAGATAAACTGAACAACTTCGCAGCATTACCAGGAGAGTCGATAAGCAGTTATTGGGATAGGTTCACTGGGTTCATCAGAAGTGTTCCAAACCACTGCATTGATGATGAGTCTTTGAAGGAGTATTTCTATAGAGAGCAGGATGACAGTAGAAGAGCTGTGCTAGATAATATTGCCAGAGGATCATATGGTGAATGCACTTTTGAGGAGATCGCTGAAAAGCTTGAGAGGATTTCCCAAAACAACAAAGTCTGGAGCACTAGAAAAGAAAATAATGGTGGGAACACATTCACTGTCCAAACTGCGCCCAACCAAGCTAATGATGACATTCGGGAAGAGATGGCTCAGATGAGAACAAAAATGGGTCTCGTACTAAAACATGTGAGTGGTAGTGCGGAAAAGGTGAATGCTGTGAATTATCTGACTCGATCTCTACCAGCGCCAGTTGAAGAGTGTTACTATGAGGAGGATATGAATTTGGTAAATGATCAGATGGAGGGGTTTCCGAACCAACACCTATTGCACCTACATCGCACACGCAAGTGTACGTGGTCGTTCGAGTATTAAAGTAGCTCTTATCAAGAGCCGGGTATCGTACCCACAGAGACTTACGATTAGAATGATTTGATTTTTCCAATACTTCCAATTGAACACAAGTGTTATTAAGTTTCAAAGAGTGAATGATTTTGTCATCTAAAATTTGAATAAAAACTAAACAAAAGCGATTCAATTTCTAAGGGTTCAAACAATGATTGGGTAAAGTCCAGGGCTATAGCTCATATCAGGAATCATGCATATATCTTGTTAAACGAATATTCATCAACTATCGAATCAATGATCACAGGGTTAACTATATGATTATGGTCTCCCGACCTCTAATCGCCTAAGATAAATAGAAAACCTAATTACATTGTTGAGCGGGGATATGTTGGATTAAGTACCGAGCATTACGATTTCTTCCTGTATAATAACCAAGCATGGTTTCTAGGTATATCCCTATCCTAGATACAAATTAACTCTAATTCTTAAGAGACAATCATGCTCCTCATGCCCCACGTTCTATCCTCTTATTCCTCTCTCGAGTTCAATTCAGACAAGATGTTTATTTCAATGGTGATCAAGCATGAAATATGAAAAACAAGAACATTAGAGAGATTCATATGATAGTTAATGTCAATCCCTAAAAGTTCAATAATTTACAATCATCCTGTAGCTACAACCCTAGAACTAGGTAAATTAGCTTCTCATACTAGGAAATTCGATTAAGCAAAGTTTAAGTATCATAAATAGATCCAAAGTAGAAGAGTTTAGGAATGAACCCTAAAAACAGATGAAATAGCTCTCCAAATCATCGTTCTTCAAAATCCAGAAAAAGAATAATTAATAAAATAAAATATGGGTCTATTTATAATTAAGACGAAACGGCCAACTCTGGCACTTTGGGGTGCGACGTGGAGGAGTTGTTCAACTCCAGTTCGAGGAGTTCTTTTCTTCTCCGCGATGCGGGGCTGTCACAGACCGTTCTGTCCCAAGTTGCTAATTCACGAACAAAATCAGAACTCCCTTTCCGCGACGTAGAGGGGACACAGAACACTCTGTTTCAATTTCATTTCACGAACCAACGATAAAATCCCTCTCCACGATGCGTAGAGGATACAAAAACTTCTGGACATTCATTTCTTTATTCTTCTTTCTTGCTTCTTTTCCGCTTGGATCCTTTCGCCTTTCCCAATGCCTGTTTCAATGCTCGTTTCTTTATTCAAGCTCACCTACACCACTAATCATGTTGGTTAGTATAGATGCAATCAAAAGACTCGACACGACTATAAATTAACATAAAACGATTCCAAACATGGCGTAAATACGGGTATTATTTGGTTCCTAGGCATATTAATACACCTAGGATCACCACCCCAAACTTAGAGCTTTGTTCATCCTCGAACAACTTACTCAACTAGTCCTAGACCTAGACTCCCAAATAACCGGTATTTGTACATCCGCCACTTTCTTTCAAGGATCTTTTAACAATTCAAGCATGCATGTTCTCATTATGCTTGGCCTTAACCACTTTCATACATCATACACTTCAAGTACTGACTCGACAACTTTTTGCAACTAAAACATTCAACTTCATGTTAACCATTAAAAATCACCTAACTTTCATAAAACAAGTGCCTCTCACTTAAAAGAATAGTCCGCATACTCAACTCTGCAAATTGAATATAGTTTAAGGAATTTAACAACCACAGACTCCCTCACTCAAAAAATGTCATCACACCTGCATGCACTGAGTACCATAAGCTTGTCCATTATGTACATCTCCACTAATTAAGCGTGCTTTGCAGGTTTTACTATGAGAAATAGCTAAATGAGAGCCCTTGGTTGGTTTCGAATAGTAATGCGGGCATATTCTAGTAGGTATGACAGAGATGATAAGAGTAACCCCGTTCCATACCCAGTCCAGCCGTCATTCGAGGATGAATGATCCCAAGGGGGAGATATTGTAACACCCTAGAATTTTTTTGAGCTAAGGCCCGAACCATCCTTCGTTGTAAGTAGGATTTTACCAAGGAATTTAAAATTTCTTGATTATTAAGGTCAGGTCACTAGATATAGAATATTGAGTTCCAAAAAGAATTAAAAAGAATTCATTTAAGTCATTCCTAGGTTCTTCTAAGTTTTGGGTCAACTTAAAATGACCATAACCTTCAATACAGGATGAGTTAGGTGGCCCATAAGATATCAAGGAAAGGTCTTGGATCCTCTTTCCAACGCCACCAAGTTTCCTAATTTTTGAACTCTTATGAGGGAGATATGCCCGTTTGAAGTTGGGCTGTCCAATAAAGGAAAGCTACCCAAAAATATGAGGGGTATTTTTGTCTTTTCCTTATCCAATCGGATTTAAGCATTTTTAGTAAGGTTTTAGGAGTCTAAACTGATTAGAATAGGTTCATTCATCCCCAAAAGCGTTTAGGGTTTAAGAGAGAAGTTTCAAGCGTTCGTTCAAGCAATTCAAGATTAGGCCAAGAACCTAGTTCTTTGAGATATGTAAGCTTCCATAGTGTTGGGTTCTCTCACCCACACGCCAATCATGAGTTTCTTTTGCGAATCTATCCATAAATATTGAGCAACTTAATTTCCTGATGAGTTCTTGATAAGTGTTCTTGAAGTTTCCTTATCGATTAAGTTTTGATGTAAGATTCTACTTGTGTCAACTTCAAACAACCATATCTCTTAGAATATAAAGAGTTACGTGGGCCAAAACCTATCAAATTAAAGGTATCTGATTTTAATTTCCAACGCCACCAATTTTGCGTCAATCCAATTTCTGAGTGAGAAGTTATGACTATTTAAGTAACCTATACAGTCCTGTTACAAATTAGCCGACGGGAAAATATTTGAAAAGGTTGTTTTTATTTTTTTTACCTCCAAGAAAACCCTAAACGAATATCTTGACTAATAAAAGGCTCAAAACAATCAGATTTTCATCTTTTAATCCATCATTCTCTTCTCCCTCAAATCCTAAGACAAAACCTAAGGAAAAATTAAAGTAGAAGACTCAAGTCAAGATTCTTTCAATCTTTTTCAAGATTCTTCTTCAAGGTTAGTTTTGAGCCAAGAATTTCATTTTTTTCAACTCAAATTCCTCCATACAATTATGAATCACTAATGAAAATCATAATTCTTGGCCATAGAGATTTCAAGAAACTAATTCAAGAATCTCAAGAAAGGTTTTCTTGATTGTTTACCTTCAAGCTAAGGTTTCAAGGCTTCTAATCAAGTTCTTCTTCAAGATTCTTC
>JAJONR010003542.1:0-39497 GCA_029582245.1 Solanum etuberosum | reverse complement strand
AATTTAATTTCTTGATGAGTTCTTGATAAGTGTTCTTGAAGTTTCCTTATCGATTAAGTTTTGATGTAAGATTCTACTTGAGTCAACTTCAAACGACCATATCTCTTAGAATATAAAGAGTTACATGGGCCATAACCTATCAAATTAAAGGTATTTGAATCTACTTTCCAACACCACAAATTTCACATCAATCCCATTTTTGAGTAAAAAGTAATGACTATTTTAGTAACCTGATACAGTTATTACGAATTAGCTGACGGGAAAACATTAAAACAGGTCTTTTTGTCTTTTTACGTCCAAGAAAACCCTAAATGAATTTCTTGACTAATAAAAGGCTCAAAACAATCAGATTTTTATCTTTTAATCCATCATTCTCTTCTAGGGCAAAACCCTAAGGAAAAATCAAAGTAGAAGACTTCATTCAAGATTCTTTCAATTTTTTTCAAGATTCTTCTTCAAGGTAGGTCTTTCTCCAAGAATTCGATTCTTTTCAAATAAAATTTCTCCATAAAATTATGAATTACTAATGAAAATCATAATTCTTGGCCATAGAGATTTCAAGAAACTAATTCAAGAATCTCAAGAAAGATTTTCTTGATCATTTACCTTCAAGCTAGGGTTTCAAAGCTTCTAATCAAGTTCTTCTTCAAGATTCTTCAAGAATCTTGTTCTTCCAGGTATATAAGGCTATCATAGTGTTGAACTAGTTCGTCCTCATGCCCTACTTCTACTTTCAAATCAGTAAAAGAGAAATCTAGGATTCTACCCCTAGATTTGAGTATTCTTGAGATAAGTTGATTTGAGTTCTTGAGTTCATGATTCTTTTAAAAATCCTATTCCTAATTATTGAGTTTCTATATTTTTATTGATATCTTTGAGTTGATTTGTTCATGTCTATAAGTTAGCATGAACCCTATTTTGAGTTATAAATCTTGAGAAGATTTTCAAAGCCAACACTTGAGTTTTAAACTAAGTTTTGAGGAAGTAAGTATGAGAATGAGAAGAGTCGTATACATGAGTTCCATATTGTTATTTAGACCCTTGAGTCGAGTCGTTCATCCCCATAAATTCTGCATGAACTCTATCAGTTGAGTATCTTTGAGACGAGTAGTATCTTCAAGTTCTAAGTCCTGAGTATTGAGTTCCTAATCATTTTGGAATTATATTCCTAATCATGGGGCTACTACATGTTACCCATGAAGGTCCTTGAGTTGAGTAGTTCATACCCATAATTCCGCATGAACCCTATGAATCGAGCAGTCTTGAGATGAGAGGTATCATTGAGTCCTTGAATTGAGTAGTTCATGCCCATAATTCCACATGAACCCTCCAAGTCGAGCATTCTTGAGATGAGTAGTATCATTGACTCCTTGAGTTCTGGAGTTGTTGAGTTCCATGTATTGAGTTCTATGCATGGTTATTGAAAACCTTGAATTCAGTCGTTCACGTCCATAATTAGGCATAAACCCTATTTTAAGAAATTTTTTTTACAAATTGTTTTAAAACTTGTTTTAAAGACTTGAGCACTGAGTTGAGGAAGAGTAGAGCTGAGTTCATTTTCTTTAAAATGATATATGGAAACTAAGTATTCCCAAGAGTAAATTATTTTATATTTAAGATGAGAGGAAACTGAGATTTCCAAAAGTGTTTTGAGCAGTTTGAGTACCATCTCTTTTAAGAGAAAGATTTTGAGTAATAATCTCAAACCACATAAAGATTTATGTTTTTAAACATATGAGCTGAGTATATTTTTGGGAGTAGTATTGAGCACCGATATGGGGACGAGTTCAGATAACTCAAGTCTCCATAAACCATGTAGCCAACGTGGGTAGAAAGGGTCATACCTTTTAGATGTTTCCTTAATGCTTTTTAGCATAGACTAGTGGATCCACTTAGTTGAGAGGTTCTATACCCCGGCAAAGTATAGGACAGTTCTGGCAACGTGGGCGAGACACTATATCATCACATAGCTCATAGTGATGGTTGTCGTATAGAGAAACTCCCACAGAGTTATATTGTATTTTTATAGATACAAACTGATTTATTATTGTATTCTTCAATACATTGAGTTGCTATCTACTGTTTTAAAAGCTTTCCATATATATTGCATCTTTTATTGTTGCTTTATCCTTAAGTATCTTGAGTTGAGTACCTTTGAATTGAGTATCATATCTTTGAGTTGAGTATCTAATCTTTGAGTTGAGTATCTTATTCTTGAGTTGAGTTGAGTTGAGTGAGTTGGGAAGAGGTAAGTATGTTTCCTTTTTATCAAGTTCAAGCCTATGTTTATGCTTTAGAATTCCCCTTACATGCTCGTACGTTTGACATACTGAGCCATTTGGCTTGCATCGTTTCATGATGCATATACAGGTATTCAGGATCATCAACAGGCTCTTCGTTGAGGTCATGTGATATTCCAGTCAGCTTTGGTGAGCCTTTTCATATTCCGGAGGACTTCACCTTTATCTTACAATTAGTAGTTTTGAGATGTCGTGGGTCTTGTCCCGATATCCTTCTGTGATAGTAGAGGCTTCATAGATAGACAAAGTTGAGTAGTTTTCCGTATGTATCTTCTTTGAGTTGTTTTTTATTTTCAAACTCTGAGTTTATCTATTGAGTAGTTTTCAGATCTTTTAAAGATTGAGTATTTGAGTTACTGAACTCAATTCAGTTTTTAAGCTTTTGTATGGTTGAGTTAGTCTTCCACTTGTAGTCAATCAGGATGATGGTTCGCTTGGGGACCAGTAATGGTTCTCGAGTGCCGGCCAAGTCCAGGGTGTAGGCTCGGGTCATGACAGTAATGCTAAAAACCTGGTCATTGCAATAAGAGTCTGACTGTGGTAGCTACTATAAACCGACATAAACCACGTGAGCTAAACGTGGATTCTGATGTATATGCCCCATCGAGAGGACCCAATATACCTTGCCAGGGATATAGAGGCATGACTGTGGCGTGATCACTAAAACTGATGCTGAACTGAGGGGACTTATAAACCTACTCGGGCACGTAGTTCTGGGACTTTGAGGGTACGTGATACGCCCAAATTACCCTCCCAAAAAAAGTATAAGCAGTCGTTTTCAAATAAAGAACCTAACTTTGAGGTTAGGGTCGATCCCACGAGGAATATGGTTCTGACTTAGGCTAACTTATAATAATCTATATTTAGTCAGATTTCCTTCAACACACACCTACGCCACTCAATCTACGGCTCATCGACTGGATGACGGCCCGTTGTTGGGCTCCGTCAATTACCACTTCTGCTACTTCAGCTCTTTTCTCACTCAACCGCTCCAAACCTATTTCCTGCAAAAATCAAATCAAAATACAATCATATCTAATAACAAAAATTCCCAAGACTCACACAAACTTCAAGTATAATGCATTAAAAATAACGTAAACTCACGGTATATCAACACCTTCAACTTAAAATTATTGTTTGTCCTCAAGCGACACACTTAAACTCTAAACGACACTCATGTAGAAGCTAACACACAAACTCAAGCAATCATCTGGCTTTTTCTATCAACTCTTTCACTTAGTGCAAATCTTCTCATTTAGACTCAATAAGCTAACTCATGCGGATCAAAATATGACATAGACAGACCAATAGATATCACCACATACACATTCAACAATCACCAAAATACTAACTATCCAACAACGTAACTATGCCCTTACCACAAAGAAATCCTTTTTCTCTCACAAAATTTGATATTTTTAGCTTAAGAATTCAGTAAACACTCACGCTCAGAAGTGAATTTAACTACAATTAGTGCTCAATACCATAGGCTTGCCCTTATTTTCACTGCATTGACTTTCTAGACTAGTTAACCAGGATCACTATAGGTCTTTCTTAGCTTGTAACGTAGGCTCAGGGTCAAGTGTGGTACATTTGGGTATTTTAGTGACTTTTCTGCCCTCCCTGACATTACATTGGCCATTTACCTCTTTCCCCAATCAATTTTGACATCATTTTGTTTTTCTGCTCTTTTCCTTGACTTACTTCAGCACAGATGTGACATTAACTTTTTAATTCTTCTTCTTCTTCTATTTTTTATTCAGCATTATCACTTTTTTGTTTCTTTTAGATTCAGTCACACATTTTACTTATCTTTTTATCTTTTTCTTCTTCTACAAACAACTCTTTTCATACCCTTTTATTTCAGTTTCCTTCTTCATAGACACTCTCAACTTATGTATTTTGCATGAGTTGAGGTGCACAATGTCCTAGGTAGAACTGGGGCCGAGATTAAGGCAACTGCTGAATTTTCCACCCTTAACTTAGGCTTTTGGCCTAAGTTAAGGTGCACAATATCCAAGGAGGGACTAGGGCCAAAATAGATTTTTGAGAAGGTGAGTTAGGTGTATTAAAAGAAGTGGTATTCATAAGGCTCAAACATTTGGATCGAAGGTAGAATTTATTTCTTTTGGTTGGTTTCGTTTAGGCTTAAGTGGACTGATTATCAACAATAGCTTATGATTATTTCCCAGTTTCTAGCCTAGATTATCTCAGTAGGACCAACGAGGGAAGTTCTAGATTGGCACTTATTATATGAATATGCAAAATCATCTCACATACACATGGCACATCGTTCCATTATTGAATCATTGAAGCATCTAGTTCAAGTTCTAGCTTAAGTCATGGTATCATATCGGTTCCTATCATGTCATATGAAGAACCAACACGTTCAACTCATTAAGCCATCATGCTTTGATTTCATGCTCTAACGCTATCATGCTTTGATTCTTTTAGTATACTTATACACTTATACAATCCTAAACATGCCGGTTAAAAAGAAATGTAAAAAGTCCCTTAGGGAAAAGAACACAGGCAAGAAAACCCCAAGGAAGGGTTATGAGTTGGGTTACTCAGACTTCAGCCTACCACTCACAACCCATTTACCCCACCCCCACGAAAATATGGTGCAATTGCCCTCAATGCACAAAATGAAAAACAAAGGGTGAAGCAAACATATGGTGCGTAAGCGCCGAAGACCATCAAAAAGTGGGTGAGTCTGGTTATCTGGAACCCGCTGGATCATCATGAGTGACACCCTCAGTAACACCCTCAATAGTAGTAGGAGCACCATCATAAGTGCCCTTTGAATCGGATGGACCAACACCTATATAACGGTCTCTCCGCTGCCGCAACTCCTCCTTGAAGAGAGACTGTCTCTGGGCTGCCTCCAACTGCTACCGCTCTCTCTTCCTTGCCCGTTGGGCCTCATTAGAATCAGTAGTGTGGTCTGAAGAGCGAGTGCACTTCCCAGCCACACGAGAAGGGTCAGGTAATGGTATCTCATCACCAAATAATGCGCTCTGCACCACATCATCTACCTCTACCTCAGGTGTGGGCTCGGGGACAGCCTCAGCAGGAACAAGAAGAGCATAAACATCAGATCAGAGCCTAGCCAACTCCGTCTTGAAAGTAGTGAAATCCACAGTAGGCCCCGACCTCTCCAATACCCTGAGCTCAAATGCATCTAACCTCTTGTGGACCGCCTGGATCTTCACATCTATCATCCTCTCCATGCGAGCCTCTGACTCCTCCATGGACCTCTGTATCCATGGTCTCATATGCTACAATAGTGTGGCCATCTGAGTCTCTAGTTTCTGGACTCGGGCCACAGGTTTCAAAATAGATCCCCGAAGGGGTAGTAGCTTGTGAAGAGCTCGCAGCCTCACTAGTGGAGGTGGAAGGGGGGGCCCGTGCATCGACCGTAGTGGCAGGTATGGTCGCATCATCAGACTGCTCCACCTCAACCTGCGCAACGTCTCTAGCTAGATCAGCACTCAAAGGAGGGACTGCAATTAGTGTACTTTTACATGGGCCAGTGGGGTTCGTATCATCCTGTATCAGCCCAACATCAACTGTCTTGGTCACCTCGACCAACCTATCACAGTGCCATATCGACACAGTAGCCTCTCCGCACAGGCGAGAGATCAAGCACGGAAAGGCTAAGGTAGTGGTCCGTCGGAAAGCCCTCTCATTAATCACTACATTAATGACTCGGGAAAAGTCAATCTCCAACCCCCCAATAGTGCAACAACCATCACCGCACGGTCCCAAGTAACAACATTATCCGCCTTTGTAGGGGACAACCTATGTCGGATGATGGACCACCAAAATTTGGCCCCAAAACTCAAAGTTGCCTTTCAAATAGGCAACTGCATATTTTGCACCCACTCGGTTCCTTCTCCCTCTTCAGTAATATGCCGGTCCATCCAGCGTAGTAGCAACTCCCTCTGCTCGGAGTCTTGAAAAGCTCGGCCCTGTACTATCCCCATCCGATATTTGTACTCTGCAGTATTAATAGGTTGAGCATGTGACAGGCCATAAATAAAACGGCGGATGGTGGACTCTGAAATATCCAGAAATAGAACCCTCACCATAGTAGACAGTAGAGGTGGCTGAGCCAAAGGCTTGGCTCGTGGTGGTAAAACATTAGTCACCGTAGCCGCATAGCAAGCATAGAACTCCCTCACCATCTCTTCGCTGTATCTGCCTGGGTTTCCGCCATCCAGTCACACCGGTACTGCTTGAAGAGTTCATAAATGGTGGGCACAGTCTGGAGGCTCCTAGTCAACATGCGACTCTCCTCAGTAATAGGACGTGCAACCTTCTAGTGTTCATTGAGTGCTCGATAGAGATGTGTACTGGCTCAACTATAATACCGAGGGGTCATGAGCTTCACCCGTGCTAGTGGCATCGGAGGCTGAAGCTGGTGTGCCATTGGAACTTGAGCCAGATTGTGACTTGGAGCTGGACTGTGACTCTCCTGCAGGGTGGGCCCTCTCTTCAGACTGGGAGCAATGATCTCGATGTCATCATCCGATGAGATGACCTGCCTAGACCTGTGCCTCGTGGTAGCAGGTGTAGTGGGGGAGCCTCTGGTGGTCTCCGGGACATACTCATTCCTACTGGATTCATTGAGTAGTCGGCGGGATGGTGCGACAGACTTGGACTTGCATCTCCTCGAGTAGGCGGGTGCTTGTGTTGGTTCCATTTAACCTGTGGAAGACTAGTTAGTAATAAAAGAACTCAAAAAGAACCTAGAAAAAATTTTGGAACAAAATTTGGACTTAGACAATTTTTTTTGAGGCAGTGGCTGTTTTTGGGACCTACGGTGGGTACCTACGGACCGTCGGTCCCCTTCGTAGGTCAAGAAGCCAAATTTTAGGTTTCTGAAGTTTGAATCACGGTCGTGCAGAGAGGTCCGTCGATTAAACGACAAACTGTAGTCCATGCCGTGGTTCTCAACTAGGGCTATTGGGATGTCACTTCGAACGACGGACCTCAATCGACGGTCCGTAGGTTGACCCACGGTCCGTGGATCAAGGTCGTCAATAAGTTCTCTTGCATCTATGATTCACTTAGCAACAGGAACCCATCATCTACGTATTATAACTACTATGCAACATCTAGAATATGCATTTCGACACATTTACTTGGTATTCTATCAACCCTAGAGCTTCTATCATGCAATTTAATCTTTCAACAACTAAGACATTGAAACGCCAAGTCAAGAACTTCAACTAGACATATAAATCCCATTATTCAATTCAATTAATCAACACACTCACAATATCATCGTTCCAAGGGAAAATTAGAACTAGTTTTACAGATTTAAGCATGCAATTTATACCCAAGGTCAAGTTCAACTTTTTGATTTCAATTGAAACAATGACAAGTTCAAAGTTATTGAAATTGCTTGCTATATATAAGTAAAGCGAAGTTGGTGAGTGTGTTTTGCTGTGATTCCTTTGTACCCTAATCAAACCTTGACACCGAACCGGACCTTGCTTCTTGTGGGAGGGAGAGAGAATGGAGAAGAAAAGGATTTTGGGGAAGATAGGGAAAATGAAATGGAAGAAAATCTGGGGGATTAAGTGAGGGATTCTAGGAGGGAAGGAAATGGAGTAATTAAAGAGGTGATTTGGTGAAAGGGAGGGAGGGGTGGGAATGTGTTGGGGTGCTTATTTGGAGAGTTGTAATGGTCTGAAAAGAAAGAAGGAAATGGGGAATGTTTAAAAATGAAGAGTTTTAAAAGAAGAAGGGGTTTAGTCGGGTCGGGTCAACTGTAACCCTAAGTTGGATCCACGAAACCTCGTCAACGGTCCGTGAGTTAGTCGACGGTCCGTTGATGGGTTTCGTGGTTTGCCCTGACAGTTAGTCATTTTTAGAAAACATACATGGGATCTACGGCCGCCATCTATGGTCCGTCGATTGAACGATGGATCGTAAATGTGGACCGTAGACCACTGCAACAACACTTATTTTTGCTTCCCTGCACATGTAGCAAACATTAGGACTTCCTTTTTACATTTTCTTGACTCTTTTTCGACACGGACCCGATTCTATCGTATTCTAGCCAATGTCTAAAAACTAAAAGAAAAACTACACTTCTAACTACGAAAAGCAAACTGACAGTAAGTGAAAATAAACTAAAAAAAATATCCTAAGATTGGCTAGATATTACATCTTGGGTTTCCTCCCAAATAACGCTTGATTTAACGTCGCGACACGATGCAGACACCTTGACTACTCAGACTTCATCAAGACCCCACTTCTCTATCACCTCATTAGCATTCTCAGACTACACCAAATTGATCTTTATCCGCAACCGTTCACCTTGAACCTCGGTCCCTCCTTATTCTCGAGTTCAACCTCTCCATGTGGAAATAATTGAGTCACCTTGAAAGGCCCGGTCCACTTGGACTTGAGCTTGCTAGGGAACAAGCGCAACCTTGAGTTAAATAAGACTACCAAATCATCAGGAGCAAATTCTCGTTTGTCGATCTTTTAATCATGGTACTTCTTCATCTTCTCCTTGTACAAGGCTGAACTTTCATATGATTTTAGGCGAAACTCATCGAGCTCATTCATCTCATTCATTCTTGACTTGATGCGGCGCACCAATCAAAATTTAGCTTCTTGAGTGCCCACATCGCTTTGTGCTCTAAGTCTACAGGAAAATGACAAGACTTCCTATATACAAGTTGGTATGGGGACATACCTATGGGAGTTTTGAATGCAGTGGGATAAGCCCATAGAGCATCATCAAGCCTTCTTGACCAATCAGTTCTGTTGGCATTCACAGTCTTCACAAGGATTTGCTTTATCTCTCTATTTGACACTTCAACTTGCCTACTAGACTACGGATGATAAGCAGTTTCTACGCTGTGACGAACACCATACTTCTCAAGCAATGCCTTGAACAACTTATTACAAAAATGAGAACCTTCATCACTGATAATTTCCCTTGGTGTACCAAATCAGGAGAAGATATTCTTTTTCAGGAATGGGGTGACACTCTTTCCTTCATTGTTTGAAAGCACAACTTCTTCTACCCATTTAGATACATAGTCAACCGCTACAAGAATATACATCATCCCATTCCAACTCACAAACGGACCCATGAAGTCAAGACCCCAAACATCAAACAGCTCATCACCAATATCGGGTTCATTCGTAGTTCTTGCTTCCTTGAAATTCCTCCTTCTCGTTGACAACGATCACAAGACTTTGTGAAATCATGAGAATCTTGGTGGATGGTAGGCCAGTAATACCCACATTGCAGAATTTTATGGGAAGTCCGGATACCACTATGGTGCCCACCGACAGGCGATGAATGAAATGCCTCTAGTATACTCATCATCTCAACCTTGGGCACACAGTGACGAATAATCCCATCAGCACAAACACGAAATAAGTAAGGCTCTTCCCAAAAGAATTTCTTCACATCAGACATGAATTTTCTCCATTGGTGAAAAGAAAAATCCGAAGGCACCAAATCACTTGCCAAGTAATTAGCAAAGTCTGCGAACCAAGGAATAAGGTCATAAGAAGCAGCCAATACCTGTTCATCAGAGAATGCGTCATTAATCTCAACTCCATCTTCAAGCTTGATCATAGCTTCCTCCTCTAATCTGGACAAGTGATCGACGACCTGATTTTTTGTTCCCTTTTTATCTTTCACCTCAAAGGCGAACTCTTGCAGCAATAGTACCCATCTAATCAATCTCGGTTTTGCATCCTTCTTAGCCATAAGATACCTCAATGGAGAATGATCAGTATGCACAATGACTTTAGTGCCAAGAAAATAGTATCTAAACTTCTCAAATGCGAAAACCACAACAAGCAGTTCTTGTTCAGTCATAGTATAGTTCTTTTGAGCAACATTCAAAGCTTTGCTCGCATAGTTAATAGGATGAAGAATTTTCTCTCACCTCTGCCCTAATACTACGCCAAGTTCCACCCCACTCACATCACACATAACCACAAATGGTTGTCCCCAATCCGGTGAGATGATTACTGGTGCGGAAATCAGCTTCTCTTTCAACTCCCCAAATGCTCTCAAACAAGCATCATCAAACTCAAACTTGGACTCTTTTTTGAGTAGTTTGCACAATGGGTGTGCAATTTTTGAGAAATCCTTTATGAACCTCCTGTAAAAACCTACATGTCCTAGAAACTCCTTACACCCTTTACAGATATGGGTGGTGGCAGTTTTTCTATTACCTCAACTTTAGCTCGATCAACCTCAATTCCTTTCTGTGAAATCCGATGACCCAGAACTATACCCTCTTTCACCATGAAGTTACATTTTTCCCAGTTGAGCACAAGATTGTACTCTTCACACCGTTTCAACACCTCAGCCAAATGGGTTAAACAATCATCAAATGAATCACCAACTAAAGAGAAGTCATCCATAAAAACCTCTATCGTGTCCTCCACCATATCTGAAAATATAGAAATCATGCAACGCTGGAAGGTCGTCGGAGCATTACATAAACCAAACGACATTCTTTTGAACGCAAAAGTCCCATAAGGACAGGTGAAAGTGGTCTTCTCTTGGTTCTCAGGGGCTATAGAAATCTGATTGTAGCCCGAATACTCATCTAGAAAATAATACCAACCCTTTCCAGCGAGACGATCTAGCATTCGGTCCATGAATGGCATTGGGAAGTGGTCTTTCTCTGTCCATGCATTCAACTTACGATAATCCATACACACTCTTCAACCAGTCACCGGTCTCATTTGAACGAGCTCATTCCTTGCATTGGGAACCATAGTGGTTCCTCCCTTCTTAGGCACACATCGAACTGGGCAAACCCAACTACTATCAGCAATAGGATATACCACCCCAGCATCTAACCATTTGATGATTTCCTTCTTCACAACCTCTTTCATCGGGGGATTTAGTCTTCATTGGTGTTAAATACTTGGCTTGCTGTCCGACATAAGTTGAATTTTGTGAGTACAAATGCCCGGTGGAATACAACCAATATCCGCAATAGTCCATCCTATGTCCCTTTTGAATCGCTTCAATACTGATATCAAAGCCTCAATTTTCTCTTCACTCAAGTCGGCAGAAACAATCACTGGCAAAGTACTATTCTGGCCCAAAAATACATACCTAAAGTGAGAAGGAGGAACCTTAAGCATCAACTTTGGAAGCTCATCAATGGACGGTTTTGCTGGAGGAGTGTCTCGATTCTTCATGTCTAAGTCCAACTTCCTTGGTTTGTGACGAAACTCGACTCCATTAAGTGCGGCGACTAGTTCATCATACTCATCAATACTATCTCCATCAAAGTTCATAATCACAGCTGCTAATCCCTCAACACCTAACCTTTGTTCGATAGGTACCTCTGGTTCTTGCTCCTCAATCTTATTTACTACTTATATCGACTTAAAATCGCTTCCATGCTTCATCGACCGACATATGTTAAAATTTACCTCTTCATTATCCAATCAAAACTTCATCTGCCCTTTTTCCATATCAACCAAAGAACGGCCAGTCGCAAGGAATGGTCTCCCTAATAAGATGGGGACCTCAAAATCTACCTCACAATCAAGTATCATGAAGTCCGCCGAAAAGATGAATGTCTCAACTTTCACAAGGACATCTTGGAGCACTCCAATCGGTCTCGTCACAGTTCTATCCGTCATCAGCAATCACATTGTAGTCGGCTTGGGAGTCCCTAGCCCAACTTCTTATAAATTGACATCGACATCAAGTTAATGCTACCCAAGTCATACACGGCCTTCGCAAAGTGCAGTATACCGATAGTACATGGGATGGTGCAAGCTTCGGGATCCTCTTTCTTCTGCACCAGTGACCTAGTAGCAATGGCACTACAATGCTGCAACCTGTCTTCAATTTCAAAACTGACAACCCTCTTTTTAGTCACCAGATCCTTCATGAACTTCGTATACCCTGGCATCTGTTCAAGTGCCTCTATCAACGGAACATTCATGGACAACTGTTTCAACATAGCTATGAACATATGGTATTTACCCTCTTCAGTCTTTTCCCCCAACCTTTACGGTTAATGGGGATTACTTTTTGTGTCACCTCGAATTCCTTTTCAGTATAATCTTTCGGCTCCTCAACGACCTCAACTTCATCCTCACCTTTTTCTGCACTTTCCACTTCAGTCGACATGGGAGGGTCTATAGTCTGCTTTCCTCCTCGAGTGATTACTGCCATGCAATGACCATCATTTTTCAGATTCTGGATAGTGTTGGTAGGAAATGTTCCTGGCTGACGTGGATTTACCATTGTGGACAACTGACCTAACTGCTGCTCAAGTTGCTGAATCGACACTGCATGTGCATCAACCTTTTGACCGATATCAGATAAATCACTACGCATCTCCTTTACATTGTCATCAGTCACATCAAATTTTTTCATCATCTTCTGCATCATATCTTCAATGCGAGTCATACTCGATCCGGCTTCTCTATTACCAGGTGGAACATAGGGTCCACTCTTTTCATTCATGTTTCCATAACTATTTTGGTTGTAGTTGTTGTCATGATTGAAGTTCCCATCACAGATAGAGTTCCCATCACGATTGTAGTTTCCATAGTTCCGACCTTGGTTTCCTTGACTTGGCGCCAATTTTCCGAATTGGATCCTTGGGCGTTAGTCCGGAAAACCCCCGTCTGATCATTCACCAAATTTGCATCTCCCTTTATAATAATACTCATCAGTAGGTGGAGCTCTAGGTTGGTAATTAACAGTTTGGTGAACTACTGCTCACATGTTTCAATACCAAGCTGACTTCTATTCTTAATTGGGCCATCTCTTCACGAATATCATCATTGCATTGACTTGGTGTTGTTTCGACTGTGAACGTGCTCCTTCCAGTATTTGTTTTTCTAGTGCTCCATGCCTTGTTGTTCTTGGAGATCTTCTCAAGTTTTTCAGCAATCTCTTCAAATGTGCACGCTCCATACGATCTTCCAGCAATAGTATCTATCACAGCCTTCCCATTGTCATCTTTCCCTCTGTAGAAATACTCTTTCAGTGATTCATCATTTGTGTGGTGGTTGGGCACACTCCTCATGAATCTAATAACGCTCAACTACACTTCATCCAATACTAAGTGTAGGCGATCACAATCTAGTATAAACCCAATGAAGAGTTGGGGTCGATCCCACAGGGATTGATACGGTAGAGAATTCAATTACGAAGTGAAAGACATGTTCTGATCGGTTGTAGGAATGGAAATTTTTGAAATCATTAGATTAAATTTAAGGGGTTGACAACTAGTGTCAAATGGGGGGGATAAGGTTTGTCAATTAACAACTACGAAAATAGGGGAGTAATCAAGTAGAAAGGGACACTTGGATATATGATCGATTAATTTCCAATTTTGCTATACGGGTGATTACTAATTACCAAAAGTCGCTGAATCTTAGCGGGTAGGCTAGGCTTTAGATGTAATAGTCATCTCTTGATCAACTATCACGAATCAAGTGAGTTCTCTCGAACCTCAACAAGCATCATACTATAGACAGCCCAAAACCTCAATTTATCTACTCTGTCGAGCTAGATAGGTAGGATCAAATTTAGACTCACTCTCTCGAGCTGAATCCACAACAACCCAATCACTACAATTATCAATTGATAACCTTAATTCAAATATCTCTTTCTCAATCAAGCATAGAATACTAGACTAGAACTGCATTTACAACTACAATTCATGAGTTAATACTCAATTATCAATCGAACCCACTTCAAAACAACAATTAGATAAAAAATATGCAGTTGTGCATGTTTGTTTGAATGTTTCTTGGTAGTGCAGGCCCGTATCGTGTTTCATTTAGTGTTTTTAGCCCGTATTGTGTTTCATTTAGTGTTTTTAGCCCGTATTGTGTTTCATTTAATTTGAAATTACCAAAATTTAAAGGCAGGGTTCGGATAACCAACCTTAAAAGTAGATAATTGAACGCTAGGCTAGAAAAGTGCACCAAAGTTTCCCCCGAGCAATTGATCCAACACAAAATGTAAGAAATGCAAGTGAGAAAATATAAAAATATACGGTTGTGAAAGTGTAGAAGTCGAAAAGTATGAAATAAGGGAGATTTTTGAATTTAAAAATGGTTTTGGCCTTTAAACCCTTCAGTTCGCGCGCCAGTCGGCGACGCTCACTTATGTCGCTGACCCATTCGGCGATGCGCCGAATGGCTCTTTAGCCCGCCGAGTTTAACAGAACCTCTAGCTAACTAGTTGGTTCAAACGACGATCCAAGTCGGACTCGCCAACCTGTTCGGTGAGTCCCCGACTGGTACCTGGGCTCGCCTAACTGTTCCTTTTCCCAAAATTTCAACTTTTCAACCTGCAGATTCAACACCCGATATTTAAACACCAATAATAAGAACTTAAAAACCATGGGACCTATGATCACGAGTGATCCCAAGCTAACCCTGAGTCTCGCATATAACAAACATACTATAAAAATTAACTAAGTAAATCATGTACTATGCGGAAGCTAAAAATAATTGATATTTGGAATGGGAAAAACCCAACTAGTCTGAATATATAAGATATAATAAGAGTTTAGTGATGACTAAAACAACATTTAACAACTCGAGCTGAATCTACTACTATGTCTAAAAAGCCTCTAACTGAATTGAGTTGCTGGGACATGCCCCTAGCTAAATCTAACAAGACTGAAAACTGAAATAAAGACTAAAAAGTAAAACATGTATATTGCCCTTGAAGTATGAGGACTCACCACTGAAGCTGCTGGGAGTCAAACTAAGAGTGATCTGGATGTTGAACGCCTGAACCTACATCATAAAATGATGTAGCACAAAAGTATGTGTCAGTACTTTGAATGTACTGAGCATGCATGATATAAATATGCTAAGTTGAACAGTATATATATATAAGCTGAACAAAGAAATAAATTATGCTGAAGTATAATTAAACTAAACTGGATGCAATGACCAAGTACTAATCATGAAGATAGCATGTTGAACTGTATACTGATGTATATCCTGAAATCATGGTGAATGCAATAAGAGTATGACTGTGGGAGGTCCTATTAACCAACATAAACCACGTGAGCTAAATGTGGAGTTCGATGTATATGCCCCATCGAGAGGACCCAATATACCTTGCCAGGGGTATAGAGGGATGAATGTGGCGTGATCACTATAAACCTAAGTAGGCACGTAGTTTTGGGACTTAAGGGTACTTGAACTCTAATCCAACTCGGTGTTAAGTCTATTCCCAACTGATTATGAAAAGCTAAAATGCACTAAAATACTGAGTAGCTTAAAGTACTAATTTTCTAACTAAGAATGCAAAATATATATTCTGAAGATATGACATTCGAATTTTGAAGAATGATTTTCTGTCTGATTTTCCTTGCAAGTATAATTCATGAAGTATTATAAATTTACACAAGCTAGGGTTATGAGTTCTATCCATGTAACTATACTAATTCACCAAGAAACATGTTATTTAGATCATGGAAACTATAACAGCTAAAATCACAACAAATCTTCAAAATCTGGAAACCCTAGGTCTGAACAATTTATGAGAAATCAAAGAACTGACTGAATTCTAGGGACCTAATGGGTCAAACAAACCCACTAGTGAAATGCCACATACCTGGTGACAAATACTACAGAGAAATCCTTTAGATTTCGGGGCTGAACTTGAAGAAAACCTTTGCTTGTTCTTGGGAGAAACTGTCGCCTCTTTCTAACCTTTTCTTTCTAAGTGAGATGATTTTAGGAGAATGAGTGTTCTAGGTTGTTTCTAACTAGATTATTAGGCTTATACTGAGTGAAAAGACGTAGTTTAGGCATCATATGACATAGTTTAAGTGCCCAAATAATAGGGGAAAACACCAAAATGGCCCTGACTTAGAAACTGACAGACCTCTTTCACGGGCCCATTCACGGACCGTGTAAAGCACCACGGGCCGTATGGAAACCGTGGTTCCTCACAGAAGTTGGGGTGGTAATGGGTCATTTTTCACGGGCTACTTAACGGCCCGTTTGGGGTTCCACAGACCGTCTACTTGTCCGTGGTTCTTCATAGGGCCTTGGGTGGTTCTAGTTTGTTTTCATGGCCAACCTGACAGCCCGTGTGGAGTTCCACGGACCGTGTAGGGGCTCGTGGTCCTCCACCTTGTTATTGTGTGTGAGCCACGATGAGGGTGACGGGTCGTGGTCCTATTCACGGTCCGTGGCCCCCTCTATCGTCCACCCATTTCCTCTTGTTCAGTCCTAGTTAGATTTATGAGGTGTTATAGTTTATTTAAGTTGATTATGATTTTTTCATTACATTATGGTTCTAGACTTGTATTCTTTCTTTACTTCTGCTTTATATCATTAGCTTTGGGTTTTAGGCTGTCTTGTCTTGGTGGGATAAAAAGAATGCCATCAAACATATTTTTTGGTTCGTGAGAATGTTTCCAGTTATGTATATATGCATGTCGACTTTTTCGTAGTATCATTTTTGCAGTTCATGGTAGGGAGACATATGAAATGACATCATGTAGGTAATCTTATGTAATGAACTTGTGATTTTCAAGCGGCCTTGTTCATTGTGCTGTGTGACTGTTCATGAATGTTTGTGATTACTTGTTGGCTTGGGTACCACGCTGGTATGCTAACTATGGATGACTCGGGTACCACACTGGTACACTAACTATGGATGGCTCGGGTACCATGTCGGTACACTAACAACCTAGGTGTGGGTTCCGTGAGAGAACCATGTATGTAATTTTTGGTTCCTTGAGAGGACCCGATATTTGCATTGTGATCATGTGGGACATGTAGTTATGCATTATTTGAGGCAAGTGTTTTTGTTTCATGACATGTGACTCGGAGTCTATGTGGTTGATAATTGTTGTTATGTTATACATTGTTCTGTGTTACTATATTGTAGCGACCATTTACATTCATATCTTGTTCTGGACATGTGATCCTACCAGTACACTATCGTTTGTGTACTAGTAGTTCACATGTTCTTTTCCATGTTGAGGACAGGACATCTTCCGGCGGTTAACCCGAGACCTCTGTGGAGAGACATCTAATTTCGAGTCCAAGGGTGAGCTCCATCTTTCAGGCTACCATGGATTATTCTGCATCTTCTTGTCCATTTATTCGGGCATACACTTATAGGTTTTAGTTGATGTTCAATTTCGGGGTTGCATCTCAAGTTTAACTATTTAGAGTTTTGGTATGATTACTTTCAGTTCTTGGGGTAATTTTTGCATCACAATTGTTTTAATTATTGAATTGAGTTTATGAGGACTCAATTCTCTAGTAAATTAATGGTTTTTTTTTTTTATGCTAAGACTTGGTTTTATTTATATAGTGTTGGATTGGTTCGGGTTAGTCTTTGGTTCTCCCACCAGGTTGGTTAGTGTTGGTGCCACTTACGGCAGTCCGAGTCGTGACAATATCATCCTCGTTGGGATGATAAGATTTCATTTCAAAATAATTAAGGAATTAAATTGATATATATCTAAAATTAAGCAGGTACATTTAATATTTTGGTAGTAAAATTTAATTTAGATTTTATCATACATGAGATGAGGATAAGAAATTAATATGACATGGTATGCCAACTAAGAAATTTATTGAGAGAAATAATTTTTTTCTTTCTAGGACATAAAGTTATAGTTGGATGACTTTATAGGAAAAAAAATTCAAAATAATTTTAGTGAAATATTTCTCACATTTGAATGACTATTTAGGACATTATCTCAAACACACATAAAAACTATTCAAAAGGAAGATTACATGAATTTTCCTTTAATTTTACCAACCAAAAAAATGTTCAAAAGAAAAAAAAAAGTAAAGAGACTAGTATATATATAGCTAGTTTCTTTTTACTCTCACTTTGCCTTCTCCGCCTTTTGTGTTCATTCTATTAGAACAAGATTCTTAATCCAGTTAAACGAATACAGAAAAGTCTGAGGTTTACACTTATGCCTTGTTCATTTCATTGATCTATCTGTATATATATATCTCTCTTATCAAATTATCTAGGATCTTTTTATTTTTTGTTTTTTCTTTTTCATTGATGTTATTAATATTCTCTTACTATTTTATGGATGCAAGTTCTAGTACATCTATGGAGAAAGAGAGGAGATCGGTCATTTTGAGTTTGACCAAATTTAAAAAGAAATAATTATTGATATGGTGGAAATAAATTTAACTTGTGATAGATCTAAAGGTAGCAGCTAATTTTAACAATTTCCTTGGGCTGAGAAGTTTTTTAAATTGATTTTCTCCAAATTTCTTAATTTGTTTTAAAAGAAATTTAAATTTAAGATAATTTTTTTAATCACTAATCCAATGAATCTTGAGAGATGCATGATCACAATAGATTGAAATTCGTAATTTTTTTGATGGATCTAAGCTTTTCATATTTTCCCCCTCTCTTTACCTAACCATTTATTTTTATTTCAAGAATCAAGTTCTAATAGGGTAAATTTATTATCTTAGGTTTGACCATTAAAAGAGAAATAATTATTGCTATGGGTGAAAATTAATTTAAATTGTGATAGATCTAGAGGTTGTGGGGGCCTTTAAAATTTTTCTTAAAAAGAGACTTTAGAAATTGATTTTTTCCAAAATTTGTAAAAAATTTTTGAAAGAAAGTTTGATGAAGACTAATTTTTTTTTTATCACACATCCTATGTACTTGGTAAATTGTTTTAGATGCATGAACACAACAATAATTATTCTTGTTACGGAATCTATAAATTGATGGACAAACATCTTTTACTTTGACTTTTTTTGTGTGGGTATTCTAGCACTTTGATTAAGTTCTTAAGATTTTACTTGACACATAAATATAAATTACTAGTAAGCTAGAAGTTTTCATCTTTTTTTAAAAACCTTTTCTATTACTTCACAAAATATTTCCTTCTCACAAAATATCTAACTACGTGTTTCTTATTTTCTACTAGAATATGGATAGCCAACACAGTTTATGGTGATGAAGATGCAATGTTAATGGATGTGCCCATATCTTTTATCACACCTCAAAAATCAAAAGTTGTTGATTTAGAGGTAAGCTTTTGAAAAGCATCTCTACTTATAAGGTGCTTAATTTTTTTTCCTTATAAGCCATATACAGTATTTTTTTGATGGATACTTGAACAACTTTTTTTATTATAATTGTGTTATGAAAGAAAAAAAATGGTCTTCTCTAGAGCTAAAACTATTTAATCGTATCACAACAAAACATATAAATACTCATACAAATAAAAATAAGTTAAACATTCAATGTTAGGTTTTGTTGTTGATTGTAGTGATTATAGTGATGGTAGTTGATGATGGTAGTTGTGAGTTGTTGAGGGTAGTAGTGATAATGGTGAACAATGATGATGATGATTGATAAAGATGGAGTATGGCGTTAGCAGTAAATGGATGGAATTAATGAACTATAATATTTTCAGAAACCTTTGAATAGACATGTTAATGATATTAGACTTTGTTATAGATCTAATCATTTATACCTATCCAGACCCAATAAATGGTTGCATCATAACAAAATTTACTTAATGATTAAGGTTCAAGCCTAAAAACATAGAGATTTAATGGTTGATATCTGAAGGATTAAAATTAAATCTTTATTAATGCAAACATATGAGACATAAATACTAATACTTACTAGTAGATTTCACCCATACACATATTTTTCTCTGTTGTGCGATATCTTTAGTTAAGTATGCATTATGTCAAAAAATGACAAGTCCTCATAGAAAACCTTCTTCCTTATAATATTTAATACCTCTACTTACCATAATTTCAACCTATGACATGACCAAACTATCTCAAATGATCTTTTCATATTTTAACTTTTCTAAAAAAATGCATACATGTTTTTTGATAGGGAGGATAATTATATCAATAATAACTAGATAGTGTCATTTCACAAATCACTGCAATGAATAACATAGTAGTTTTCCAGTTTGAAAATTTATCACTAGCACTAGTCAGATGGATCTAAGCTTTTCATGATTTTCTTTTTTTATCTAGTCATGTCTTTTCATTTTTCCATTATAAGGATGTAAGTTATAGTAAATCTAGGTAATAATAGAGGAGATCTATCCTCTTAGATTTTTCCAAACTACAAGAGAAATAATTGTTACTATGGTGAGGATTAATTTAATATGCGATAGAGTTTGCAGTAGCTTTTAACAATTTCATTAAAAATAGAAGATTTTAAAATTAATTTGACCCAAAAAAACGTAACTTTTGTAGAAAGAATATTGGATGTAGGATGATTTTTTTGGTCACACATTCAATGAATTTAGTGAAACTTAAGAGATTCAAGACCACAACCATCATTGATCTTGTTACATAATGTATACTATTGATGAATATACTTTTTTTTCTTAAGTTTTTTTTGTGTGTATTGTATCACTTTGATTAAGTTCTTAAAATACTACATGAAACATAGTAAGCGAGTAGTCCATATCTTTTTTTTTTGAAAACCTTCTCCATCACTTCATACAAGTTTTTAGTTTACAAAAGTTCTAACTAATATTTTCATATTTGCTACTTGGATATGGATAAGCAGTGCAAAGTTGGTGATGCAGATGCAACATTGATGGAAGTTCCCATATTCTTACTTGACCCTCAAGAATCAAAAGCTGATGTTGTTGAGGTAAGATTTTGAAATCCAATTACAAGGTGTTAGTTTTCGTCCTTTTAAGATATACACAAAAATCTTTTGATTGATTCTCGAATAATTTTTTAATGTTATTGTGTTATGAAAGAAAGAAAAAATGTTCATCTCTAGGTAAAATATATGGATTGCATCACAACATCAACATTTAAATATTTCATATAAATAAATGTAAGTCTAAATTCTAATCCCCAATTTTGTGGTTTTTTAGTAAAGTCCTTCATTAATGCCAAAAAAATGATAGGTCTTTCAAGATAACTTTCGCCCATATAATATTATTCACCATTATAAAATTAAGGGAAAATTATGCAAAACGGAAAACATCTAAAGTATATTCTGTAATATAGCTATAGCTTCAATTATTTATAATCCATGGTTACAGTTTCACAAAACTTTGCTATTCAGTTTCCCAATTGTATAATTTGTATATGTCGGTCTCTGATTGTATCAATTCAAAATTTGTATAATTTAGTTCTTGATTGTATAAATTGAGAATTTGTATATGCTTACCCTATCTATTTGTATACGGTTTATGAAAAATTCATAATACATTACCATATTTGTATATTGGCAAGCGTAATATACAAATAGAATTTTGAAAAATTCCAAAATGTATAAATTTTAAATTTATATATACTTACCCTATTTGTATATTCGCAAGAGAAATATACAAACGGTCAAGCGAAATATACAAACTGCAACCTCCATAAGAAACAAAACTATAGTTGTAACACCTCGAAAATCAGACTTAGAAAATACAGCAGAAAAATCGCTAGAATCAGTGAACCACGACAGGGTTCACGGACGGTGATAGGATCCACGGTCCGTTGACCTGCCCGTGGACTTTAGCACCTTCAAATCGGGGTGGACCATAGAGCCCTTTCACAGGCCGTGGACCACCTCACGGGCCGTACTGACATTCGTGGTCGCCAAGCAGAGACCACCTGGCCCAGACGTCAGACCACGGGACTCTTCACGGGTCATGGTCCTGACGACGGGCTGTGGTGGCGCCCGTGAAAGGCCACCCCTCGACCAGCAGCTACTGGACCAGGACCATGACCAGCTCCACGGTCCGTGGTTCGTTTGACGGGCCGTCAGAGGGACCATGGTCAGCTGTGTCAGATTTTTATGTAGGGTCATTTTGGTTTTTTTGCCTATGCGTTGGACCCCTAAACTACTTGGTTTTGGTCAGTTTTAGCCTAGTAAACTAATTAGAACTTACCCTAATCAATCTTTCACCAAAAAATAACCGAACTTAGAGAAATATAGAGGAGAAAGTCGACCAAGCCCTAGTTCAAGAACACAACGAGTTTCCATCAGTTCCAGCCCCAAAATCGAAAGATTTCTCCGTGGAATTCATCACCAGGTATGTGGGATTTCACTAGTGGGTTCCTTTCGCCCATTAGGTCCCTAGATTTAAGTCAGAATCTTGATTCCCTTGATATTATCTAGACCTAGGGTTTCTTGAATGTTAGAAATTGTTGAGTTTTAGCTGCTAGAATGATCCAAATCAGATTATCATGTTCTTGCTTCAGTTCTTGCATGAAATTCAGAACCCTAGTTGTGTAGATTCATTTAGTTCATGAATTACACACGCTAGGTCAGTTTATTCAGTATACATGCTCCAGTTTTTGAATCTTTCATTATCAATTAATTAATGTTGCATTTTCAGTTAGCATGTCAACACTTTGAGCTATCCAGTATTACATAAATTCAGGCATAATGTGTTATTTACATAATTAGTTGGGATTAGACTTAATACCGAGTTAGACTAGGGCCAGTCACCCTCATAGTCCTAGAACTACGTGCCCCCGTAGGTTTATAAGTCCCCTCTGTGGGCATTACATTTTAGTGATCACGCTAGTCATGCCTCTATACCGCTGGCAGGGTATATTGGGTCCTCTCGATGGGGCGTATACATCGGATTCCACATTTAGCTCATGTGGTTTTATGTCGGTTATTAGTAGCTCCCACATCTAGATTCTAGTGTAGTGACCAGGTTATCAGATACAGTTCAGTGTTCAGTTTTAGCATGTTATAAACTTGGTCATTGCATTCAGTTAGTTCATGTTAAGTATTTCCAGTATAGTATCATGCTTATCTTACATCATTGCTCAGTTATATGCTTTGTTCAGTTATGTATATTGTTCAGCTTTATTCTATCCTGCATGCTCAGTATCTTTCAAGTACTGATGCATACTCTGCGCTACATCTTCTCCTGATGTATTTTTCAGGTCCTCAGCTTCCAGATCACGCATAGATCGGTTCCCGATCGTCAGCTCAGCAGCATCAGTGGTGAGTCCTCATTTTCTGAGGACGACAAACATGTTTCCTTTCTATTTTAGTGTTTAGTTTTAGTTTTGCTAGATTTAGCTGGGGCATGTCCCAGCACTTCTATTCAGTTAGAGGCTTAATTTCAGACATAGTTAGATTCAGCTTTAGCATTTGAGTTTGACCTTTCAGTTGTTGTTAACTCTGAGTTTTTATATATTTAGATAGTTTATGGGTATTCCCCATCATTTCAGTTTATCTTATGATTTAGCTTCGCACTGTATTTCTCATTTCAGTTATCATAGTATGCTTATGTTATGCTAGCAGGGTTAGCTTGGGGTCACTCGTGATCCTAGGTCCCGTGTCTCCATCCGCATCTAGGGGGTAGCCTCGGGTCGTGAAAAACTTAGTATCAGAGCATTAGGTTCAAGTGTCCTAAGATTTCTGAAAAGCCACACTAAGTAGAGTCCTTTTCATGGGTGTGAAGTGCACCACATCTAATGAGAGGGAAACTACGAAGTGTTTTAGGAAAACCTCAGTTTCTTGATATTCTTATCGTGCGTTGGTATGATCTCTCTCTAACTCGTCGTTATGCATTTCAGATCATGCCTCCTCGTAGAGATTACAGAAGGAATTCGAATGCATGAAATGCTAACGCAACTCCTCCAGTCCCAGACCAGGAAGTTTCGAATTCAGAGTTTCAGAACGACATTCAACTTTTGGCTCAGAGTGTGACTAACCAGAACAACCAGTAGGCTCCAGTGCCCACAAATGCTAGTGGTGGATCAGTGGCAACCAGGATTCGTGATTTTGTTAGAATGAATCCACCTGAGTTCTTAGGATCGCAGATTGGTGAAGATCCTAAAAACTTCATAGATGAGGTCAAGAAGATCTTTGGAGTGATGCAAGTGACAGGTAATGATAGGGTAGAGTTGGAATCCTATCAGCTTAAGGATGTAGCTCATATCTGGTATACTCAATGGAAAGAGAACAGGGGTACAGATGCAGCTCCTATCACTTTGGAATGCTTTAGTGAGACTTTTCTGGACAGGTTCTTCCCAAGAGAGTTGAGGGAGGCAAGAGCTCAGGAGTTCATGAATTTGAGGCAAGGTAACATGACAGTCCAAGAGTATGGACTCAAGTTCACCCAACTTTCAAGGTATGCTCCTCACATGGTTGCCGATTCCAGGGCGCAAATGAGCAAGTTTCTATATGGGGTATCCGACTTAGTGAAAACAGAGTGTAGAAATGCTATGTTGCTGGAAAATATGAACATCTCTAGGCTCATGACTCATGCTCAGCAAGATGAGGGAGATAAGCTTAGGGAACAGGCTAAGGATAATAAGAAGGCTAGAACAGGCAACTATGAGTATTCTCAACAGAAATAGGATGGTGGAAATTGCTCACAGTTTCAGCAAAAGTCTTCAGCTCCAGCACCTTCATCCGCTAGAGTTCCATCCTCCAAGTTCTGACAGGATCAGAAAGGTAGGGCATCAAGCTCTAAGTCTCAGGGGAGTATTTCAGGCACCAAAACTTACCCAACTTGTCCAAAGTGTGGTAAGAATCACCTAGGCGAGTGTCTTACATGAAAGGAAGGATGCTTTGGGTGTGGTCAGTCTGGTCACAGGTTGAGAGATTGTCCTTCTACTAAACAGGGTCAATAAGGCAATAATGGTAGAGCTTAGTCCACAACTTCAGCAGCACCAGCAGGTCGCCCGACTCAGCAGAGTAACTCATCTGGTACAGGTGGCGATCAGCGCCAAAACAGGTTATATGCTCTTCAGGCTCGCCAAGATCAGAAAGATTCTCCTGATATGGTTACTGGTACGTTACGAGTCTTTAACTTAGATGTTTATGCCTTGTTAGATCCAGGGGCTACTAGTTCCTTTGTAACTCCTTATATAGCAGTCAAATTCGATGTTCGTCCAGAAACTCTCTTAGAACCCTTCTCAGTCTCTACTCCAGTTGGTGACCCAGTTATAGCTAGACGGGTATACATAAATTACCTTGTCACAGTCTCTCAGAAAGTCACCGCAGAGTTAGAAATGGTAGACTTCGATATCATTCTAGGCATGGATTGGTTACATTCTTGTTATGCCTCAGTCGATTGTAGAACTAGGATCGTTCGTTTTCAGTTTCCAGACGAACCTATCTTAGAATAAAAGGGTAGTAGCTTAACGCCTATGGGTCGATTCATTTCTTACCTTAAGGCTAGAAAGATGATTTACAAGGGTTATATCTATCATCTAGTTCAGGTTAAGGATTCAAGCTCCGAAACCCCAACTCTTGAGTCAGTTCCTGTAGTAAATGAGTTCCCAGAAGTGTTTCCAGAAGATCTTCCCAGAGTTCCTCCCGAAAGGGAAATCGACTTTGGAATTGATCACCTTCCAGATACCCAACCTATTTCTATTCCTCCTTATAGAATAGCTCCAGCTGAGCTTAAGAAATTGAAAGAGCAGGTGAAAGACTTTCTAGATAAGGGCTTCATCAGATCCAGTATTTCCCCATGGGGTGCACTAGTATTGTTCGTGAAAAAGAAAAATGGTTCTCTCAGAATGTGCATTGACTATCGGCAGTTGAACAAAGTCACAATCAAGAATAAGTACCCTATTCCCAGGATTGATGACTTGTTTGACCAACTTCAGGGTGCTAGTCATTTTTCGAAGATAGACCTCAGATCCGGTTATCATCAGCTCAGAGTCAGATATAGTGATATTCCGAAAACAGCCTTCAGAACTCGGTATGGTCATTATGAATTTGTAGTTATGTCATTTGGACTAACCAATGCTCCTGTAGCTTTCATGGATTTGATGAACAGGGTGTTTAAGCCGTATTTGGACTTGTTCATTATCGTCTTTATTGATGATATCCTCATTTACTCTAGGAATGAGAAAGAACATGCGACTCATTTGAGAGTTGTTCTGCAAACTCTCAAAGATCGCCAGTTGTTTGCTAAGTTTAACAAATGTGAGTTGTGTTGCAATCAATTGCTTTCCTTGGGCATATAGTATCTAGCGAAGGGATTCAAGTCGATTCTCAGAAAATAGAAACGGAGAAACAATGGCTAGACCTACCTTTCCTACAAATATCAGAAGTTTCTTAGGTTTAGCAGGTTATTACAGACAGTTCGTGGAAGGATTTTCATCCATAGCCTCTCCATTGACTAAGTTGACTCAGAAAAAGGTTAAGTTTTAGTGGTCAGATGATTGTGAGAAAAGCTTCACAGAACTGAAAACTAGGTTGACTACAGCTCTTGTTTTGACTCTACCAGAGGGTTCAGACGGTTATGTTATCTATTGTGATGCATCCAGAGTCGCCCTAGGTTGTGTACTGATGCAGTGAGGTAAGGTTATAGATTATGCTTCTAGACAACTTAAGGTACATGAGAAAAATTATCCGATTCATGACCTCGAGCTTGCAGCGGTGGTGTTTGCATGTAAGATTTGGAGACATTACTTGTATGGTGTTCACGTAGATGTTTTCACAGACCATAAAAGCCTTCAGTATGTGTTCACCCAGAAAGAGTTGAATCTTCGCCAGAGGAGATGGCTTGAGTTCCTCAAGGATTATGATATGAGTGTGCATTACCATCCTGGTAAGGCCAATGTAGTAGCAAATGTTCTTAACAGACTATCTATGGGTAGTGTAGCACATGTTGAGGAAGAAAGAAAAGAATTAGCAAAGGATGTTCACATGCTTGCTCGCTTGGGGGTTCGCCTTATGAGCATATCAGATGGTGGTGTAACAATTCAGAATGGTTTAGAATCTTCATTGGTAGCGAAGATTAAGGAAAAGCAAGACAATGATCCTATATTGCTTCAACTAAAGGGTGCAGTTCATCAGCAGGGAGTTGAGGTTTTCTTCCAAGGGGGAGATGGTGTTCTTCGCTATCAAGGTTGATTATGTGTTCCTATGGTGGGTGAGTTGAGACAGCAGATTCTTGCAGAAGCCCATAACTACAGGTATTCTATTCATCCAGGTACCACTAAGATGTACCGTGATCTGCGGGAAGTCTTTTGGTGGAATGGCATGAAGAGGGATATAGAAGATTTTGTGGCTAAGTGCCCCAATTGTCAGCAAGTGAAGGTAAACTATCAGAAACCAGGGGGTATGACTCAAGAGATCAACATTCCTATTTGGAAGTGGGAAGTGATCAACATGGACTTCATTATAGGTTTACCTCGTGCTCACAGACCACATGACTCCATTTGGGTGATAGTAGAAGATTAACTAAGTCTGCGCGCTTTTTGGCTGTTAAGACTACAGACTCGGCGGAGGACTACGCTAAGCTTTACATTAATGAGATAGTCAGGATGCATGGGGTTCCCTTGTCTATCATCTCAGATACAGGTCCTCCGTTTACCTCTCATTTCTGGAATTCATTTCAGAAAGGTCTTGGTACTCAGGTTAATCTTAGCACAGCGTTTCATCCACAGACGGATGGTCAGGTAGAGCGTACCATTCAGACCTTAGAGGACATGTTGAGAGCTTGTGTGATTGACTTCAAGGGTAATTGGGATGATCACCTTCCTCTTATAGAGTTCGCCTACAATAATAGCTACCATTCCAGTATGCAGATGGCCCATTTTGAGGCATTATATGGGCGTAGATGCAGATCTACAGTTGGTTGGTTTGAAGTAGGTGACGCAGCCTTGATAGGGCCAGATTCGGTTCGCGATGCTATGGAAAAAGTGCAGCTTATCAGAGATAGACTTAAGACAGCCCAGTGTTGCCAGAAGTCCTATGCAGATGTAATGAGAAGGGACTTAGAGTTCTAAGTTGATGATTGGGTTTTTCTGAAAGTGTCACTTATGAAAGGGGTGATGATATTTGGAAAGAAAGGGAAGCCCAGTCCTAGATATGTAGGCCCTTACAAGATCTTGAAAAGAGTTGGTAAAGTGGCTTATGACTTAGAGTTGCCAACAGAACTAGCAGCGGCGCATCCGGTTTTTCACATTTCGTTGTTGAAGAAGTGTGTGGGTGATCCAGCATCTATTGTACCTTTAGAAAGTGTGGCTAAAGGATAGTCTCACTTATGAAGAGGTACCAGTTGAGATTCTTGATCGTCAGGTTCGAAGGTTGAGAAACAAAGAAGTCGCTTCAGTTAAGGTTTTGTGGAGGAGTCAGTCAGTAGAGGGAGCTACTTGGAGAGCAGAAGCAGCCATGAAGGCCAAGTATCCTCATCTCTTTCCTTCCGATTCCACTCCAGCTTGAGGTAACAGTTTCTCTTCAGTTTCTCTATCATTCATGCGTAAAATCAGTCTTAGTATTTTGTTCCTTCAGTTTGTACTTACATTTTTCAGCGTATTTGCATGTTCTTGGAACTTAGTTCAGTCAGAAATCAGTTTCTAGTAGTGTGTGGTAGGGTTTTCAGCTCTTTCCCTCCCTATCCAGCTAGTTTAGACTTCATTCGAGGAGGAATGTTCCCAAGGGGGAGATATTGTAATACCTCGGAAATCAAACTTAGAAAATGCAGTAGAAAAATCGCCATAATCAGTGAACCACGACAAGGTTCACGGATCGTGATTGGGTCCACAGTCCGTTGACCTGCTTGTGGACTTCAGCACCTTCCAGCCAGGGTGGACCATGGAGCCCATTCACGGGCCGTGGATGACCTCATGGGCCGTACTGGCACTCGTGGTTGTCAGGCAGAGACCACCTGGCCTAGACGTCAGTCCACGTGAACCTTCACGGGCCGTGGTCCTGACGACGGGCCTTGGTGGCTCCCGTGAAAGGCCACCCCTCGACCAGCAGCTACTGGACCAGGACCACGACCAGCTCCACGGTCCGTGGTCTGTTTGACGGGCCGTTAGAGAGGCCGTGATCAGCTGCGTCAGATTTTTAATTAGGGTCGATTTAATGTTTTCCCCTATGCGTTGGACACCTAAACTTCGTCGTTTAACCCCTAAACTACATGGTTTTGGTCAGTTTTAGGCTAGTAAGCTAATTAGAACTTACCCTAATCAATCTTTCACCAAAAAGTCATCGATCTTAGAGCAAAACAGAGGAGAAAGTCGATCAAGCCATAGTTCAAGAATGCAGTGAGTTTCCATCAGTTCCAGCCTCGAAATTGAAAGATTTCTCTGTGGAATTCATCACCAGGTATGTGGGATTTCACTAGTGGGTTCCTTTCGCCCATTAGGTCCCTAGATTTCAGTCAGAATCTTGATTCCCTTGATATTAGCTAGACCTAGGGTTTCTTGAATGTTAGAAATTGTTGGGTTTTAGTTGCTATAATGATCCAAATCAGATTATCATGTTGTTCCTTCAGTTCTTGCATGAAATTCAGAACCCTATTTGTCTAGATTCGTTTAGTTCAGGAATTACACACGCTAGGTCAGTTTATTCAGTTATACATGCTCCAGTTTTCGAATGTTTCATTATCAGTACATTAATATTGCATTTTCAGTTAGCATGTCAGTACTTTGAGCTATCCAGTATTACAGAAATTCAGGCATAATGTGTTATTTACATAATCAGTTGGGAGTAGACTTAATACTGAGTTGGACTAGGGTTAGTCATTCTCATAGTCCTAGAACTACGTGCCTCCATAGGTTTATAAGTCGCCTCTGTGGGCATTACATTTTAGTGATCACGCCAGTCATGCCTCTATACCTCTGGCAGGGTATATTGGGTCCTCTCGATGGGGCTTATACTTCGGACTCCATATTTAGCTCATGTGGTTTTATGTTGGTTATTAGTAGCTCCCACCGTCAGATTCTAGTGTAGTGACCAAGTTATCAGATACAGTTCAGTGTTCAGTATCATCATGTTATAAACTTGGTCATTGCATTTAGTTAGTTCATGTTTAGTATTTCCAGTATAGTATCATGCTTATCTTAAATCATTGCTCAGTTATATGCTTTGTTCAGTTATGTATATTGTTCAGTTTTATTCTATCCTGCATGCTCAGTACCTTTCAAGTACTGACGCATACTTTGCGCTACATCTTCTCGTGATGTAGGTTGAGATCCTCAGCTTCCAGATCACGCATAGATCGGTTCCCGATCTTCAGCTCAGCAGCATCAGTGGCGAGTCCTCATTCTTCGAGGATGACAAACATGTTTCCTTTCTATTTTAGTCTTTCGTTTAAGTTTTGCTAGATTTAACTAGGGCATGTCCCAGCACTTCTAGTCAGTTAGAGGCTTAATTTTAGACATAGTTAGATTCAGCGTTAGCATTTGAGTTTGACCTTTCAGTTGTTGTTAAACTCTCAGTTTTTATATATTTAGATAGTTTATGGGTATTACACATTATTTCAGTTTATCTTATGATTTAACTTCCGCACAATATTTCTCATTTCAGTTATCATAAGATGCTTATGTTATTCCAGCAAGGTTAGCTTGGGGTCACTCGTGATCCTAGGTCCCGTGTCCGTATCCAGGGGGTAGCCTCGGGGCGTGACAATAGCTATGTAGCACAATTACTTAAACTATAGCTATAGAACCTTCGGATGTCTATTATCTTTGCTATTTCTAATTTTTTCTCTAAAATTAATTTCTATACTTTACAAGTAGAATTTTATTTTTAGGGAGAAAATTTTCAAGCATCAACATAAATAAATAATTTTATTCATTCGGAATTTTCTTTTTTAATGTTTGTTGTCTAATGAAAGGAAGAGAAGGGTTTTCTTTCTAAAGTAAAACATGTGAATCGCCTAACAACAACAACATTTAACTCTTCATTTGTAACGACATGATTCCTTAGTTAGGGAAAAGCAAATGGGGAAAGAATTAAGGTCAGAAAACTTTTTGGTAGTAACTTAGAATTTTCTAACCTAGTCCAGATTTGGACGAAATCACAGTCAGTGAAGTCTAGGGAAATCTGATAACGAATGAAAGATCTAATTATGAATTTGATCACATGAGTAGATAGAAAAGATGTTAAGGAACCCGTACGACTTTACAAAATCAAATTCGGGCGAGTAGAACTCCCGAAACTGGTCTTAGCGTGAAAGGGTATTTTCTGAGTGTTATGGGATGAAGATGTGTTGTGAAATGGTGGTTTGGAACTCTTTAATTAGCTCACTGTTTCCCTGCAAGCCGCCAAGGCGGGATTTTCCTGCCAGGGCGGGGCCGCTGTAGCGGGATGAGGTCCGCTGTGGCGGGACAGTCACGACTTAAGTCAGAAATAAACCCAAAAAATGCCATTATTCTGCATTTTTCATTTTTGAGAGCTAGGAGATGACCCCAGGCGATTCTTGACAGTTTTCCATGACTTTTTAATCTAAAGGTAAGGATTCCGTCCCCCGAATCTGCTTTTTGATCCGTCAAATGTAAATTTATGGGTAATTATCAGTGGGGGAGGATTTTGATCTGAAATTGATGGTGGGAAAATGCCCTAGCTGCACCTTAGGATCATGGGTTTGGTTTTGGGTTATTGGGTTTGTTATAATCTGGGTAAATTAGACCTTAATTATTGATTTGCATGTTATATTGATTTTTTGTATACCAAGAACGAGCGGAAAGAATTCGGAAAAGAAAGAATCAAATTTCTTAGGAGGATTCAAGCTTTGTTCGAGGTAGGTGATGGTTGTGATTTCATGTTTGTGTGATGTATGTTAGTAATTGCTTTATTGTAATGCATGTATTTATGCGAATGTTGCACTATTGATCACACTTATTGTAAATGAGTATGAACGATTAACTATATGTCATGAATCACCTCTTGATTGTATGATTCTAATAATATACAATGTGATTGTGATTGTGGTATGTTGAATGGATCGAGTGTCACGATCCGACACACTAATTGGGATCGGATGTCAAGTACCAACATACATATTGGAACGGGTGTCATGTTCCGACATACTAACTGGGATCGGATGTCACGTACCGACATACATATTGGAACGGGTGTCACGATTCGACACACTAACTTAGAATGGGTGTCACGATCTGACAAACTAACAGTTTGGGTATAGGTTCCATGAGAGGACCATCGACTTGTTATATATATGCGTATTATTGAAGAATGTGGAATTGTACATTGATCCTGAAGTGATGACTGATATTGTATATGTTCGGTATATGCATGTTTAATGTGTTGTGATTACTTGCTTATATTACACTTATTGGGATAGCCGCGTGATCCTACCAGTACACTGTGGTTGTGTACTAATATTGCACTTGCTCATTCTTTGTTGAGTACAGGGCATCTTCAGGCGGCTATTGATAGACCTCAGATAGGAGATCAGTGATCGAGACCAGATTTCAAGGGTGAGCCAGTTCTTTCAGGCTGCCGTCGAGTCCTTCCTATTGTTTAGTCCATTTTCTTCGGACTTAGACTGTTTAGATATTTCTTATGTTAGTTGGGGTTGTACCCCTTTTTCTTAGACTTGTTGCCCTTAGATGTTTTGGTACAATGACTTTTAGGTTCTATGGGTTGTTTTTCCGCATTAGTTGTTAGATCTTAGTTGAACTTTCGGAGATTATGCGGACTCCGTATTAATTATATAGTTATTTAAACCTGCTTTCGTAGCTTTAACTGTGTAGTACTTGGTTAAGTTGATTAGTTGGGCTATAGTTTTGGTTCTCCCACCGGAGGGTTAGTGTGGGTGCCAATCACGACGGTCTAGGCCATGACAAAGTTGGTATCAGAGCCCTAGGTTCGTTGATCTCATTGTACCAAAACGAGTCTAGTAGAGTCTGGCAAAACGGTACAAAGACGTCTGTACTTTTCTTCGAGAGGCTATAAGACTTTAGGAAATCTCTTTGTTTCTACTCCTTTCGTGCTATTACTTGAATCCAATTGGTATCTGGGTGATACAAATTGGTATCTTTCTTCCTTCACTCTATGCTCCGAACTAGAGCAACAAAAGTGGTAACACCATTACTAGAAAGTGAGAATGTGCATAGACTATCGCCAATTGAATAGGGTCACCATTCGGAACAAGTATCCATGCCTCAGATAGATGATCTTTTTGACCAGTTGCTGGGTGCATCCGTTTTCTCTAAGATTGATCTAAGGTCTAGCTATCATCAGTTAAAGATTAGGCCTTGATGAGTCCGAGATTTCGACTCATTTAGGGCTTTATTTTGATAGTTTATTTTCCTCAAATGCCTAATTTATGCTCCGTACTGATGTTAAACTGTTGATTTGCAGCAAATAAGGCAAAAGAAGCAAGGCAAGGACATTACCGGATGAAAAAGAGCTTAAAAGATGAAAAAAGCTGAAGATAACAAAAGCTGAGAATCGCCTAAGCCACTCGGTGACTCACCGAGTGGCACTTGAGCTCGCCTTAAGTTCCAGATTGCAAGCCCTGGGGGGGGAAGCCAATTTGGCGATGGATTTGGACAATTAGAGGACCGCTGACACATTCTGGATCGCCTAATGTCACAAAACCTTGTGGACTAAAATCCAAGGAAGATCGGTGATGAGATGTAATGATTGGCGCGTCGCCGACCAGGTCGGCGACGCTTGACTTACCTCGCCTAATGGTCCTTCCAGCTGAAATTTAGGAAACTACAAATTTAATTCTAAAAGAGTTCAAAGTGTGCAGTTTTTATTATTGAAGTGCAATTTTAGTTTTCTTTCGATTTTGGGAGAGTTTTCTTAGTATTTTCCATTGGAGAACAACTTTGAAGGGTTTTTCAAGTAGATTCAAAGTGGGTCTTTGACTTTTAGCATTTTGGATCATTTGAAAGACTTTGATTGCAATACCCAGATCATGGAGAATGTTTTTGGTATTAATTTCTATATTTTTATGATGCTTGGCTAAAACCCCAATTCTTGGGGTGTGATTATGTGATTATTTGCTTAATTAGCTTATGGATATCGTTGTTTAATGATTTAAATGCTATTTTAATGTGGGTTTGATCGATAACTGAGTAGTAATTTATAAATTATAGTTGCAAATACAATTTTAGCTTAGTGTTTTGGGCTTGTTCGAGAGAGAGGTTCTAAAACCAAGGTTATCGATTGATGATTGTAGTGTGTGGGTTGTTATGGGTTCAGCTCGAGAGAGTGAATCTTAACTCATTCCTACCTATCTAGCTCAAGAGAGAGTACATAAATTAAGGTTTTGGGCTGTTTTGTAGTGTCAAGATTGTCGAGGTTTGAGAGAACTCGCCTGAACCGTAAGAATTGTTATAGAGAAAACTATTGCACCTATAGTCTAGCCTACCCATAGTGATTCAACACTGTATTATTAAGCTCCAATTACCCATATAGTGAAATTAGCTTATAATCGATCACATCCTGAGAATCCCTTCCTACTTGTCTAATCCCTTGTTTTAGTGATTATTGTAGTTGTTAATCGATATCTTAAAACCCTCTATCTGACATTCGTTGTCAAACCTTTGACTTATTTTGTTTGATTTCGATAATGTTTACTTCTATAACCGATTTGAATCACATCTTTACTTCCTAATTAAATTTGATACGGTACCGCTCCCTGTGGGTTCGACCCCAACCTTTCATTGGGTTATATACTAGATTACGATCGTCTACACCTAGAATTGGATGAGGTGTATTTGAGACATTAATCAAAATGGTGCCGCTGTCGGGGAGTGGTGTTATTGAATTCTCTTTTGAAAGTGGTTTTGTGATTTGATTGTGTTATAGTTGAACCCATTTACTGTTTGTTGTTGTTTTTTGTCTTTTTGCACAGGTGACGAAATAAGTGTCAACCGAAGCAATGCAATGGCCAATCCCAAAAATGTAACTTGAATTGGTATCTCCGTTGTGCCACGACGTTAAATAAGGCGCTTTTTAGGAGGCAGCCCAAATTTTTGATGTTTTTTATATTGCTTTTGAATAATGGGTGTTGATTGCACAGGTTGGAAAGTTGAAAGTGTGGGAAAATGAGCAGTAGGCGAGCCAAAAGTCCAGTTGGCGACTCGCCGAACAGGTCGGCGAGCCCGACTTGGACCGCCATTTTAACCACCCAAATTGTTGGGGATTCTGTAAAACTCGGTGAGCTAAAGGGAGACTCGGTGCATCGCCGAGTGGATTGACGACTGCAACTAACGTCGCCGACTACCGCGCAAACTGAAGAGTTTTAAAAGGCCAAACAGTTTTAAATTCAAAAATCTCTTCATTTTCATACTTTTCGATTTCCGTACTCTCACAATCGCTTATATTGTTGTTTCTACATTATTATTCTCACTTTATTTGGGATCTTGTGCTCGGGGTGGATTTTAGGATTACATTGCTTCCTAGCTTTCCAAATTTTCAGCATTCTGAACTCCGTTAAAAAAAAAGAGAAAAAAAAAGTTGGTTGTAAAAAAAATGCCTGATCGTTTTACGGTGTTTATTTCTTTGCATTTGAGGACAACTGCTATTTTTGTTAGCGGGGTGAGGTATTTTCATACCCACCTCTATTGGGCTATTTTTGTGAATATTGTTGTTTTTGGGTTATGCGAATGTTGGATCTGATTTTTGCTTTACATATTTATATCTTAGTTTCTGATCCATATTGTTCCATTGTTTTGAATTGCAAATGGTTTTGAACCAATTTTAAAATTTTGGCACCTCTTGAGTGTGTGATTGTGGCTGTTCTTGTACAAATTTGAGTGTCAGTTATGGTCAATACCGATGACTTGAATAGTGCTCTTAATTGACCAAAATGAATGTGCTGCTACGATGAGGCAAATGAAGTTACATAGGTAATATGTGAACTTTTAGCATCTCGTTGTGACTAGCCGGTTGTCGAATGAGTCTCTTGTGATCAACATTGCACGCTAGCTAGAAAATGTGTAGTCTTGTTTGATAATTGTATCAATGCATTGAGTTGTGAGATCGTATTGAACATTGTGCTTGATGCCACCTAGAATTTATCCCGTTGGTCCGGTTCATTCAGTGATGCAAGCAATAGACATGATATTAGGCAAATTTTTTGAAGAGTGAGCCTATTTGTCTACATACCTCTTTGTGGCCAACCTTGTGAGAAGTGTGACCCTTGCTTGGCCCCTTTTGAGCCTAACCTTTTCTTGGAATAAACTTGAACAATCGTGCCTCTCTTTATCCCTTCACCCATAACTTTCATGAAGTATGGTTTGTTTGAATAGCCAACTTAAGCCAAAAGCCTAAGTTGGGGGTGTGGTGGAAAAGAAGAAAAGTCAAGAAGTGTTAAAAAATTCCCCTTTGTTTATGGATTATTTTGAAAAAGATGGAACCCCTCCTTCAAAATAAAAAGAGAGAGAGAAGAGAAAAGAGAGGAAAAGAAGAAAGGAAATAAAAAGACTGAAAAAGAGAAAAAGTTGTGAAATAAAGTAGTAAAATTTGCAAAAGAAATGGGGTCTCCGGTTGTTCATATGAAGTTGAATAATGGGGTGGATTATGAGCAGGTTTGAAATGTGAAAGAAAAGGAGGAAAGTGAATTTCAGGTCATACTTCATGAAGGTAGAATCCACTAAGCCTAACTGACCATAACATTACACTCAGCCCCGTTACAAGCCTTGAAAAGACCTTTGTGATCTTGAGTGAGCTGAAACGAATGTTGATTGGAAAATAAGGGCAAGCCTATGGGTGGAGTCATACATGTGTTCATCTCTATGAGTGTGAGAGTTGTACGTGATTCCGGGACTTTAAATTGTTGAGAAATTTTGTGTGAATCTGGAATAATCTTGGTTGTGAGGGTATTTGAATACCTTTGTTGAGCTTGAACTTGCATTTGAAGCAAGCATTGTGAGCTTGAGTACTCTTGATGATGGTGAGTCACAATTTGAAACTTCGAATACACAATTGATTATTGTATAAGTAATTTGAACCTTGTTTTGTGCATTTATGTTGAGTCTTATGCAACACTATTTGTAGACATCCTTGTTGAACTGATTGATCTTGAGTTTTACTTGAGGACAAGCAAAAGTTTAAGTTGGGGGTGTTGATGAGTCCGAGATTTCGACTCATTTAGGGCTTTGTTTTGATAGTTTATTGTCCTCAAATGCCTAATTTATGCTCCGTACTGATGTTAAAATGTTGATTTGCAACAAAGAAGGCAAAAGAAGCAAGGCAAGGACATTACCGAGCGAAAAGGAGCTAAAAAGATGAAAAAGGTTAAAGATAACAAAAGTTGAGAATCGCCTAAGCCACTCGGCGACTCGCCGAGTGGCACTTCAGCTCGCCTAAAGTTCCAGACTTCCAACCCTAAGAGAGAGAAGAGAAAAGAGAGGAAAAGAAGAAAGCAAATAAAAAGACTGAAAAAGAGAAAAAGTTGTGAAATACAGTAGTAAAATTTGCAAAAGAAATAGGGTCTCCGGTGGTTCATATGAAGTTGAATAATGGGGTGGATTATGAGCAGGTTTGAAATGTGAAAGAAAAGGAGGAAAGTGAATTTCAGGTCATACTTCATGAAGGTAGAATCCACTAAGCCTAAATGACCATACCTTTACACTCAGCCCTGTTACAAGCCTTGGAAAGACTTTTGTGATCTTGAGTGAGCTGAAACGAATGTTGATTGGAAAATAAGGGCAACCCTATGGAGGGAGTCATGCATGTGTTCATCTTTATGAGTGTGAGAGTTGTATGTGATTCCGGGACTTTAAATTGTTGAGAAATTTTGTGTGAATATGGAATCATCTTTGTTGTGAGGGCATTTGAATACCTTTGTTGAGCTTGAACTTGCATTTGAAGCAAGCATTGTGAGCTTGAGTACTCTTGATGATGGTGACTCACAATTTGAAACTTCGAGTGCACAATTGATCATTTTATAAGTAATTTGAACCTTGTTGTATGCATTTATATTGAGTCTTATGCAACACTATTTGTAGACATCCTTGTGGAACTAATTGATCTTGAGTTTTACTTGAGGACAATCAAAAGTTTAAGTTGGGGGTGTTGATGAGTCCGAGATTTCGACTCATTTAGGGCTTTGTTTTGATAGTTTATTGTCCTCAAATGCATAATTTATGCTCCATACTGATGTTAAAATGTTGATTTGCAGTAAAGAAGGAAAAATAAGTAAGGCAAGGACACTACCGGGTGAAAAGGAGCTAAAAAGATGAAAAAGGCTGAAGATAACAAAAGCTGAGAATCGCCTAAGCCACTCGGTGACTCGCCGAGTGGCACTTCAGCTCGCCTAAAGTTTCAGACTGCCAGCCCTTGGGGTAAGCCAATTTGGCGATGGATTTGGACATTCGGGGGACCGCCGACTAGATCGGCGACACATTCTAGATCGCCTAATGTCACAGAACCTTAAGGACTAAAAGACAAGAAAGATCGGCGATGAGATGGAGTGATTGGCGCGTCGCCGACCTGGTCGGCGACACTTGACTTACCTCGCCTAATGGTCCTTGCAGCTGAAATTTGGGAAACTATAAATTAAATTCTAAAAGAGTTCAAAGGGTGCGATTTTTATTATTGAAGTGCAGTGTCACGCACTGAAGCTACCCCCAGGATCCGAACACGGGACCTAGGATCATGAGTGACCCCAAGCTAACCATGAGCTGGCATATCATAAGCATACTAAATAAACTGAAGTAAAGAAAATACTGTGCGGAAGCTAAAACATGGTGTAAACTGAAATGATGGGGAATACCCATAAACTATATGAATATAGAAAATCTGAGAGTTTAAAAACAAATGAAAAGTCACAATCAAATGCTAAAGCTGAATCTAACTATGTCTGAAATAAGCCTCGAACTGACTAGAAGTGCTGGGACATGCCCCAGCTAAATCTAGAAAAACTGAAACTAAAGACTAAAAATAGAAAGGAAACATGTCTGTCGTCCTCGGAGAATGAGGACTCACCACTAATACTGCTGAGCTAAAAATCGGAAACCGATCTATGCGTGATCTGGAAGCTGAGAACCTGGACCTACATCACGAGAAGATGTAGCGCAGAGTATGTGTCAGTACCTGAAAGGTACTGAGCATGCAGGATAGAGTAAAGCTGAATAATAACATAACTGAACAAAACATATAACTGAGCAATGATATAATCTGAACATGATATAAATACTGTGTACTGAGCTAACTGAATGCAATGACCAAGTTTATAACATGCTGAGATTGTAATCTGACTGTAACTGATAACATGGTCAATGCAATAGAATATGGATGTGAGGGAGCTACTAATAACCGACATAAAACCACATGAGCTAAATGTGGAGTCCGATGTATACGCCCCATCGAGAGGACCCAATATACCCTGCCAGAGGTATAGAGGCATGACTGGCGTGATCACTAAAATAATGCCCACAGAGGGGACTTACAACCTACGGGGCACGTAGTTCTGGGACTTGAGGGTGACTGACCCTATTCCAACTCGGTATTAAGTCTACTCCCAACTGATTATGTAAATAACACATTATGACTGA